>OZ030008.1:62470000-62637500 GCA_964023405.1 Apodemus agrarius | reverse complement strand
TGCATATCTGCCTACCTGTCCTCCCCAGCTTCCAGGCTAGCCCCTGGACCTCCACTCTGTAGGAGTTGGAACTGGCACATCAGGTGGACAGATCACTTGAGAGTTATGGGCTTGCAAAGTCCCTTCTAGAACTGACAATTCCTGTTTCTCGGTTAGCTAGGCCTGAATGGAAAAGACTTTCCAAGGACTGTCTTTCCCTTGCTTTTAACTCGGGTCTTGCTTGGCCCAAAGGTTTCCGTTAATGTCCCTTCACATACTTAAGTCCAGCCTCGGGAGAGTCTTTCAAGCTCATCATTCGTCAAGGGGAAAGAGCAGGCAGCAGGTGAGGCTGGAGAGCTGGCTGCTCTTCTAGAGAACCTGGGTCCAGTTCTCAGCACCACAAGGTGTCTAACGGCCACATGTAACTCCAGTTCTTGGGTAGCTGGTTCCTACTTTGGCTTCTGTGTGCACTGCATGAACATGCGCCCAGATGTGAGTTGAGGCAAAGCATGCAAACATATACAATTTTTAAATTTTTAAAATTGAAAAAAAATAGTAGAGAGCCAGAAAGACTGTGGGCATAATTTGGGACTGATTTCGGCTGAACATGCAGAAGCCAATACAAATGAATGGTTTTCTAGGGCTGAGGAAAGGCCCAGTGGTAGAAAACCTGCTTTCTAAGTACAAGGCTCCAGATTTGATCTGCAACTCTGTCTGTACCTTTGTATTTGTGAGTGTGTGTGTGTGTGTGTGTGTGTGTGTGTGTGTGTGTGTGTACATCTGTCATTTGCTCACTTACTACATGAGTTCAGAGGGTCTTGATTCCTTTAGTCTTCTAGTGCACTGTGTTATAGGGTTGTCAGTTCTGGGGCTGCCAATCGTGCCTTGCATGCCAGGGGCCCGAAAGATGAGGCTCTAGCCTCAGCAGACCACTCAGCAGCTCCTCCGCGTGATGACAATTTGTCAGTGGATGACAAATCCACTCTTCCAGCCTCTATGAGAGGAGACAATACGCAGTGAGGACCCGGGAAGGCTATCTGTCCATTCTTTTGTGCTGTAAGAACAACGTTCTTAAGGTCCCCCCTCCCCAGAAGCCCACCACACCCACTCATCTGTTCTGCCCCTCCCTACTCTGCATACACCGAAGGATCCAAGCCTCCCATCCCACCTCTAAACCAGGTGTTTAAACAGAGCCCTGCAGGGGTGGGGGTGGTAATCATGGCCAGGGCACTTGGCCGACACCCCTTTCTTCTTCTGAAGAGACTGTGTGTGTACAGCCCTAGAAAAGAAAGAGATTAGACTGGGGATTAGATCAATGCAAATAAAACTTTTTATCTGTTAACCACAGGTGTTCCGTGTGTCGCTTCCCGCTCTTGTCCCATAAAGATGCATCCAGGTAAGCAGCATGACTGGGTGACTAGGAGGTAGAGAGGGAAGAGAAGAGAAGGGAGGGGGGAGGGCAGAGGCAACCAGTCAGCCATATCTGTTGAATGCCAAGTGTGCTTACGTGTGTGTGTGTGTGTGTGTGTGTGTGTGTGTGTGTGTAGTCTCAAATGCAAACAAACCTTTGTGTTCCAAAGAACACTTTGATTTAAGAGACAAGTCTACACATCCTTCATCTCGACAGCTCTTCAACCTCAGGGGAAAAACAGGCAGGTCCCTCTCCCACGGTACCCATGAGGCCCCGGGGAAGTTAGGCATTGTGCTCGAGATGAGACTGTGAGAGCACTGTCAGGCCCGGAGCTCTTGGCGGCCATGCTGTTGCCTCCCCTCAAAAGACACGAGAGAGCTAGAGCTCCCGCCCAAGCCCACCTTTTGGAACACCCAGAGCCACACAGATGCAGAATGAGCTGGCTAGTCCACAGTAGGTATCTCGGCATCCCAGGGACATGGAATTCCTGCTGGACAGTAAGGCAGAGTGAAGTTAGAGAGATCTCCAAGCAGCAGACAGCAAGAGCAAAGGCCCAGAGCAGAGAGCAGAAGGTTGTAACCAGGATGGAAGGAGAAGCCAGCACAGCGCTCTGAGGGGCTATAAGCTGATGTTCAGAGATGAATAGGGGAGGCTGGCTGGGACCCAGACGGAGACAGAAGAGGAAGAACTGGGGTTTACCACAATAGCATGCCTCCTTAGTGCCCTGAAATTTGACCAAGGTTAGGAGGGCAGACCACTGGCAGTGTGGACAAAACCTTAACCTCCTACCTGGCCCTGTGCCACCCGGGGGACTCAGCCAGCTCTTGAGCCCACAGGGATGCACAAGTAAGCTTTGTATTGACTTTCAATATGAATCTGCTGTTAGTGGATGAATGAAGGAATGACTGTCAGGCAAGTGGCCAAGTCTGAGGAACCGTGGGGGGGGGGGGGAGTGAACACAAGGCTAGCACCAGAGAGGAGGCAGGGGCAGGTTGTCCCCTTCAAAACCAAAGCACTGAAGCACTGTTTCTTTTCTCCCTTTCTCTCTAACAGCTGGCAAGGTAGGAACATTCTCTAGCCTTCTTCCCTCCCCTTCCTCTTGCCCCTCCCCCTCCCATCCTGGCTGCTTCTTTCAGGCCTCTCACCTCGGTCTTGGACCAAGACTTTGCCAAATGAAGCCAGGAAGACTCAGGCAGCAGCCTGGGAAGGGTGGGGGGCCGCTGCGTCCGCCCACCCCCTGCCAACTGCAGCCTTCTCCTTGGCAATCTCTCCTCTGTTTTCCCATCTGTCTCTCTCCTTTCCTGACTTCCCTCCCTGGCCCAGCAGCCCCGCCTCTCCCCTGCTGGTTCCCAGCCTGTTCTGTGCTTCCCCTGGCTGACTGGCTTGCTTGCTCTCAAGCCCCAGTCACACTGCAGGCCTCCTAGGACTGGCTTCTGCTAGGGAGGGAAGGGAAGCTGCCTGCTCACCACCACCCCCTCCCAACCAGAAGCCGACAAACCTCCTGGCCTGGATCTGTGACCCCCACCATAGACCGGTGAGAAGTGACTGTTTCCTAGAGTGGCTGAGCCTAGTTGAGGCAGGGACTGTTGTAAGAGGTTAGCCCCCAGTTATGGAGACTGTCTCCCCTGTAGGTATTCTACCCCATCAACCCCTTGGATGGCCAAAGCAGAGTAGAGAGTCACCTCACTCGTGGAACAGAGGGCCATGACCTCATTTCTATGCCACTGGGCTCCAGAATCCAGTGCCCTATGATTTCCTAGGCCTATAGCAAGAGACAAACACTTCTGGTCTCCAGCCAAGAAAGGTGAACCGATAGTCTCCCAGGCCTCTTAGATCTGAGAAGTGGGGACTTTCACTTCTTCCTGATTAGGTCTGGCAGCTGCTCAGGGGCCATTATAGGCTCACACCTAGACACCCTGTGTGTATACATGTGTACATGCTTACATACCCACCCACAGGCATATATACAGGCACAGCTATTTTATTGTGGTTTTGTTTTGTTTTTACAGTACTGGGTTTATGGCTTGTGGGCAAATTCTCTACCATTGAACTCCATACTCAGACACAACTTTAAAATTGTATTTATTTACTTTTATTTTTGAGACAAGACTTCATCAGGCCTGGCTTGAAGCTCACTATGTAGATCAGACTACCCTTGAACTCACAGAAATCTGCCTGTCTCTGCCTCATGTTGCTAGAATTAAAAGCACCATACCTGGACAACACATTTAAATACAGGGTTTCCTTCTATGGCCCTGGCTGGCCTGAAACTCACTATTTAGATGAGGCTAGTCTCAAAGCCACAGAGATCCACCTGCCTCTACCCCCTTAAAGGGTTAAGGGCATGTCCCATCACATTCCACAGCCATAGCTATTGTATATACATTCAACACACTTCTATCTATACACTGCACATCCTTGCTGTCCACCCTCTACCTTTGACCCGCTCTTCTCCTTGGAGCCTGGCTTTCTCCCCACCAGTGAGGGATTTTTTTCTCAAGCACCCCCCTCCCCAGCTTCACCTTTGCTCCCAAGTGTAGTGAGCAAGACAGAATTTGTAGTCATTTGGCTAGGGCCCCCAGGCCGGGGAAGGGACCTATAAGATAATCTCTCTTCTTAGAACTAAATAACTCAGGATCCGGCAAAAGAGGTTACGGCTCTGCAAAAGGAATACACTCGAAACATCTAGACTCTTCCCCTTTTCCTTGCCCAGTACCTAAAGGACTTCGCTGTGAAAGCAGCAGGGCCTGGAGCAGTTCCTGGCTACCCATATCACTCAGCCTCCCACCACACCCCCTTGCAGATGCCAGGGAACCCCGACTCCCCTGGGGAGGGGAGGTAAAGAGGGACTGACTGCGGCCCTCGGCACTGGCTGGCTTTGCACCCCTGGCATCTCTCTTTTGGCTTTCCACAGGGTCATCCTCACGATGGGCATCCCCCTGGCCACGGTCCTGGGGGAAATCACCCTCCAGGACCTGGCGGTCCAGCCCCTGGCCACGGTCCAGCCCCTCCAGGACCTGGTGGCCCACACCATGACCATGGTCCAGGGAAAAGTCACCCTCCAGGTCCTGGATGCCCAGCCCCTGGCCATCCTGGTCCACATCACTGAGAAATCAGAAGAAATGAAGACACAAGAGGAGGAGTCTGCATGGAATCCCCAGCTGACCTGGCACCGGATCTAAAGTAGAATTTTCTCTTACAAATAAATAGCCTCCTGGAGGCCATATTTGTTCTTGTTAGAGACTGTCTTTCTTCATATCCAACTGGTCCTCTGAGCCCAGTTCAATCTAAATTTCCTTACTATGAAAACCAGATATCCATCTTGGCATTCTCAGAAGCTTGACTACGTGGTACCCACAGCACATCGCTGCTTAAGATCCCTGATCTGATGGGGCTTCGACTGCTCCCTACTGTCCAAATCCGCCCTCACCCTTTCCCGAAGCACACCGAACTCCCAACCTTCCTTTGTTGCAGTGTTCTAAATCCTGCTCCAGGTGAAGCATGGAGGTGAAGTCTGTCTTTCCTACCTTCACAGTTTCAAAACCTCCCTGGCCAGCCTCGCTCCACTGTCGCCAGGCAGTGTTGCTTAAAGCCATTAGAAAGAACCAGCTCTCTTCGCACCCCACCCTTTCTCGGCCACAAACTGTAGATCAGAGATGGTATCAACTGTCTCCTAGGCCTAGCCACACCCTAGTCACCTGGCACCGAGTTAAGGCTGCCTTTATCTTTCCAGCCAAGTGTAAGTCACTCAAGGAACTTATAAACGTCCAGATCCACTCAGCCCCTGCCCTAGAAACTGTGCCTCGCCTAGACCAGCACCTGGACACAATTAAGGGATATCTTCAAGCCAAACCCTCTTTAGTCTGACTCTCCTCAGCCTGTTTCTTCCAGCTTGTCACCTTCATGCACAACGCAGCCAGGCCCAGAACAGCCTGCTTGCTCTGAAATTTCTTTTTTTTTTGCCTATCCCAATTTATCAAGGACTCTTCCACTCCTCTGCACTGAGGCTTCTCCTACTTCCGGTATTCACTATAATTCGGCTACAGTTCTCTAGGCAGGCCTGCCCTTCCGACCAACACCTCAGTTCCTCCGCACCTAGTCCCTCCCTGGTCGGGGCTGGCAACTGCTTCGAAGTGAATGGCTATCGGGTGTTTCTGTTAGGCTGAGGTAGGGAGTGGTGGTAACTGCATGAACCGGGCTGGGGATCTCTCCTCTCACTCCCCCTGTCCCTTGTGGAGCACTTACAGAAGAGGCTTAAACGTTGGAAGAGGCCGCAGACTCAAAGCCAGGTCCAAAATGGGAAGAAAGACCCAACTCGAGCAGATACCCAACTCCCCTTCGGGAGGACAGGACACTGAGAGAAGTCTAGAGAAATAGGGATATTCATGAGACCCACCCAGCCTCTCTGCTTCCCTGCGCCATGAAGTGCGGTTCAAGTTGTGAGGATTTTACCCGGGATGTTCTTTCTGGTTTCTTGTAAAAAGTACAAAGCGTCCAGGAAGGACGGTTTGGCCATATTACTAAGGACAATGATGAGACCTGGCCAGGACAGAGAGGCCTGTTCTGCAGCTAAACGAACCCCCAGCCCCCCATGCTGCGGCGCAGCAGCAGCTGGTGTCCCAGTCCCCCCCCTACCCCACCCCTTCCTTCCTGCCCTCCGTCCATTGGCGGATTCCTCTTCGGCCCCGCCCAGCGACTGGCCTCTGGAGCTGACGCATGCGCAAGATCCCACCGCTGCCGCTGCTTCAGCACCAGAGCCCGGACAGCGGCGCCGCCCACGGGCATGGACGGTGGTAGCAGCCCCAGCTGCTGCAGCGATCTTCTTTTTGCCAGTTTCTGAACCGCAAGCAGCGGCCTGAGGGGAATACATTAGCCCCAGAAGGCAGCTGCCGGAACAAGTAGGAAGAGCCCTCCGTAGATCCTGCTGGAAGATCTTCTCAGTAAGCCTTCATCAGGTATCCTAAATAGCCGCCGCCACATATCACCTCATCCATTCCCCAGCTCTTCTGAAAGCCTTCTCCCGAGGCGAGTATGTTTGTACACCTTCATTTTGCCTGGTCAGTTCATCGACACTCGATAATGCCAGCTCTCACTGCTTTCACCTCCTGGGGGACCTGCCCCACCCACTGTTCTCTCCTTTTCTCTAAGGCTGCGGATGTCCATTTCCTTAGCCTCTAGGGCTTCCCCAACTCCCCGAGGCCTTGCCTCTGCGTCTCTGCAAAAGGCCTCAGGACCGCAGCTGCGTCGGTCTGCATGTCAGTGAGCAAAGGGGTGTGCATGTACAACGGGGGATAAAAGGCTGGCAAAAGCAGGTGTCCTAGGGAGGGAAGGCGACATTTGGGATCCACATCAGGGGCTGACTGTCTTTGTCCACCACCATCAGCTGCTTGTCTGCCCACTGCCATCGGCTCGGCTGCCCAGCAGAATCGTTGTTTGTTTTCCCTGCATGGCTTCCGGCTTGTGCACATACTGCTTTTAGTCCCCGTGTATAGACTGAAGCCATGACCCCTGAAGGAGCCTGGGGGTTGGGGGGGGGGAAGAGAATAAAACACCTTCCTGATGAGTGTCCATTCCCAGATCTGGGTGCCCTTCATTTTTCTGACTTCATCAGACGTGTGGTGGAACAGTCTGGCCAGGTAGCAATATGGCGCCATTTCTGTGTCCTGCCTGACTCTGCCGCCCCCAGAATCTCTCTTCAGACATGACACCACATCTCTCTCCTACCTGGACTGAAATAAAAGGCATTTTTTAAGAGGCAAAAGGCAGATGCAGACACATTATCTCCAGATTATCTGATTTCAAATGGACATTCTGTTTCTCAGAAGCAGGGGAAAGCCCCCACAGGTGGAAGCCAACGTCTCCTCCCCTCTCTTATTAAATTATTAATCTGAAAGACATAAAATCTTATTCAAGAGGGCAAATCACAGTACGGGTATATTCTCCAGACCAGAGCCAGTCCAGGGACTCTGCTTGGAGTCACAACCTGACCAAAAGAAGGTGAAGCTGGGACTGGGGGGTTCAGCTCAGTGATAAAGCATTTTTTCTAGCATTGGCAAAACCTTAGGCTCCATCCCCAAACACTGCAGAAAGAGGGGGGAGAAGAGGGAGGGAGCAGTGACAAATCAGGGCAGAGCCCAGGACCAAGAGCGTCTGCACAAGGGGCTACAGCATCATTGGCTGTCTGGCATAGCTTGCCAAGGATCAGCCCCGTCTGCTCTCCTCATCTCTCCCAGGCATGAGAACTGCTTGTTCTCTTCCGGCAGTCCTCTGGAACCGCTGCTGGTCTCTGAAGCTCTCCAGAGACTGTGGATACTACACAGACATAACAATTTTGTTCAACTCAAGAGAAGAAACACAAATACGTTCTTGTTGAATTAAACACCACCCTGGGGATAGTTATACCATACGTTTTTACAGACTATACACCCTACACACACACACACACACACACACACACACACGCACATGCACGCGCACACACACACACACACACACACACGCACGCACACGCACACACTACACTACATTACAAACATCACATGGACACACTACCCTGCAAATTCACATCACACAGACACACATACACATAGACACACACACATATACACACATGCCTGAGCCTTATGTGTACAAAGAACATTTTCTATTATATCCTCATTTCCACGGTCAAGAAAACAAGCAACTGTGATGGCAGCCCTTAGGTGGCCAGAACAAGAAGAGCACTGCTCTGAGCTACTCTAAACTACACAGACCTTGCTTTCTCCCTTTGCTTGTCCTTCCAAGATCCTTCCTTTAGGCCCTGCTCTGCAACTTCACCTAGCATACAGGGAAAGCATCTGTCTTAAAAAAAAAATCAAGTGTTGTAGCAAAGTGAGTTCCCAGCACTCACTTGGGAAGCAGAGGCGGAGAGTCCAAGGCCGTCCTAAGTTACATATTTAGTTCAAGAGCTGTGTGCAGTCTCAGCTTGGGAGGCTGAGAAGGGGATTTCCATGACTTTGAGGCAAGCCTGGGCTATGTATCAAAAGCAGAGAGAGAGAGAGAGAGAGAGAGAGAGAGAGAGAGAGAGAGAGAACAATCTTGTTTGCCTAGGCTGGCCTCCAAGAGTCTGAATTACAGGCACAGTTTCCAGTTCTACAGTATTTTATAAATTCACTGACTGCAGAGATGTTGGAATAGTTAATTATTTGTATTTTTTTAATCACCATTTATTCTCTTAATGGTGTGAAAGGCTCCCCTCATCTGTCCTGGTCACTCTGTGGGACCACAGTGACATCCAGATGACTAGTCTCTGAGTTCAGGGAAAGATTATTTCCTTCAGATTTGTCCCTTCTGGAGCTCCCACGACAGGGCTCTGTGCCTGGGGCCAGACTCAGCACTTCCCCCCTCTCCCCACCCCCACTTGGCAGGTGCGGGCAGGCAGCCCAGGAAGTTACTCATCCTAATTAGAGGCCTGGCTCAGGTCTTTGGGAAGATGGAGACAAAGGTTCAACCCCACCACAGTCAGGCTAGAGAGTTTTAGGTGTTCTACATTGGTATAACAGCTTGCAGAGTGAAGAAGGGTGAGCTTAGGATCAGTTGATCCTTGATCCTGTAGAGGAACTGAAATGGTCAGAGGGTGGGAGATGGAGCCATAGAGACCCATGATGGAGACTAGATCCCCTAGAAGGAGCTGGGGAGAGAGAGTACTCCATTTCCCAGCAGTATGCGCTGTGGCTGACTTCTATTACAAACGAGACTGATATGCCGAGTTGGGGCCTGTTTCCTAGGATAAGTCCTGTGTTCAGTGCTCTAAGGTCATAGGCTGCTAGAACAGGCCCCTCACCTCCATCCTGGCTACCCAACTGTCTTAAGCTCTAGGAGGTAGGCCCTCCTCTAAGAGGGAGAGCAGAGCCGATGCTCGTCACATCGGGACCCAACTCAGGTCAGGCCCAGGGCTAAAAATTAAACAAGCAAGCAAGCAAGCAGGGGAGACTGAAATAAAGGCCAAGCTCTGCTGGAGGCTTCCAGACTCTCCTGAAATAATGATATAATAATGGCTGGCAACATGCAGAGGAGCAGGGCTATGAACAGCGGTATAATCTAAACCAGGATGCACACAAGCAGGCATCGGATCAAGGGTGGGGGGAGGGGTGTCACGGGACAGGAGCAGGCCACGGTGAAGTTAAAGACCTCCAGACACAAAACGCAGAGACCAACACACTGTCTCTAGATTAACTGATCTGAAATGTGTGTTGTGGTCCCCAAAGGGAAGAGAAAGCCCCGTAGGGGGAGCAAACGTTTCTTTCCCCCTCTCTTATTAATACATCAGTCTGGTAAGTAGAAAGCCTTCAAGAGGGTAAGACACAGAAAGCCAGCTTGGTTTTCAAGAAACAGCTGCTGACGCTGGCCATATTCAAGCCTCAGGGCTCAACGTAGATCAAGGACTGTATTGAGCACATAGAATATACAAACAAATAAATGGACAAGTAAAACAGGAAAAGACTATTTACTAGGTTTAAAAACTCTAGTAAATCTCAACACCAGGCATGGTGGTAGTCCCTGTACACCGAGCATTCAGGAGGCTAAGGCAGCAGAGCTACAAATTCAAGGCCAGCCTTGGTCACACAGTGGGCTCCTGTCTCAATAAGTAAATAAATTAACAAATGATCTCATGCATACACATGACTCAAGACATTTATCCAGTTTCTCTTTGGCCCAAAGGAATTGGCCTCCAAGGGTTTAACACCTGGCTGCTTCATTAGCTTTATGGAGTCATCTGAGGTCTTGCTTTAGAATGTCCTTGGTCAAATCAATATATTTCTAAATGTTAAATTAGTACAAATAAATACCAGTGATCTCAATCGTGACATCAGATTTCAAATGCAGACATTATGAAATGGGGGTATTACCTGAGTACCTAAAAGAGTCACATTATCTGTGAAATATATACTTCTTAAGAGAACACGCAGTCCCTGTGGTCCTGAACTTGGGAGAGAGTAGGAAAGCAAGTGTGCCCTCCACAAGCCAAGTTTTATTCCAGGAGCATCACGTGTGCTGTATCAAAACCCAGAGCTCAGAAGAAAACGCTCCAGCCATTGTCTTTTCTGGGGGCCCAGAGTCAGAAGGCGGTAGAGCCTGGGTCTTCCTCCATCGCCCCCTTTTACCTCCCACAAGAGGCCTGTTCACTCTTAAACTGTCGATACAGCTGCTCTCTGACAGGGGAGGGACTAGGCAGAGTCCACCCATTAGTTCCGCTTTCTCGTCATGGTTTCTAGGCAGAACTTAGCCGTTCAGCCACCACCGGCAATGCCCATCTGCCACTGCCGCCAGGGCTCTGGCTCGTGGCACATCTGGCAGGGCACCAGGTAGGCCTGGATGTCAGAGTGGCATAGAACCGGACCGCCCACAGGAGTCAGGCAAACTCTGCCGGGCTGGGTAGGCCAAGAAAGATAAAGGAAAGAAGGCTTCGCCAAATCATTCGGCCCTGAACTTCTCTGAGAACCCATGATCTCCAGGCAGTCTGCTCTGGAGCCACCTCTCTTCTGTCTTAAGACTGGCAATCCTGCCACAGAAGTAAGGCCCTCCCTTCCCATGGAGCTGAAGAGTGGAACTAGACGCACACACAGTGTTTGTCTTGATGACTAATTTGGGGACCGTCAGTGGCTCCTTCCTGCCACATTCCTTGGCGGTTCCAGCTCCCTCTGTGAACTGTGCACACCCCGACAAAGCAAACCTGTGCTTTCTCATAGATGCCAACATGTTGGGTTGTCTACATCTCTCAACTACCATGAATTCCCAGGGCCATGTACTGGGTCTTATCATAACGCTACTCTTACCAGTCAGTCTAACACTGGGTTCACTTAGTGGGCATCCCCTGGCCACCTTCTGTGTCTGTGAGCTGTTCAAGGCACTGCAGATACAGAGATGAACCTTTCTATGCATCAGTTCTGCCTTCCCAGCCTCCAGAGCACGCCTGAGAGGGGGGACATGTCTCTAATCTGATAACTAGTTGCAGCAAACACTTGAGGAAATCCAATAGGGTGATGGAACAGAGAGGGTGCCGGTGACCAGTTTAGAAAGAGTAGTGAGTGACTCTTTGCAGATACTCAAAGGATGTCTGTCAAGAGTGTAGACGAGTCGTGCAGAGTGGCGCACGCCTGTAATCCACGCACTGGGGAGGCAGAGGCAGGCTCTCTGCCTCGAGTTCAAGGACAACATGGTCTACATAATGAGTTTCAGGAAAGCCAAAGCTACATAGTGGGTGAGGGGAATATATAAACAGGCAACTGTATAGGAAGTGCACAGTCTACAATTCAGAAGACCTTGGACTTTGTTCTAATTCTACCTTTCATCGAATCTGTTTTCAAACCCGTGAAGCAAGAAAATTCTTTGTTTTGTAGGCAGTAAAGAAGATCATGTATGTAGAAACACGTCTGATATCAAGCAGTGTCTGACATACGGCAGGTTTGCAAGTTATACTTTAAGAATGTGTGCTGTTTGAGCGAGAGTGTGGGCCTTGACATACATGACTTGAGCACTCACCCTGCTCATCTGTCCGCAGAACTAAAAAAGAAAAAAGAAAAAAAAGCACCGACCCCAGGCTCCTATCTCCTCGTCTCACTCACTGAACAATTCCGGGACACAGATAACCCACTCCCCCCATCTTTCCTGCCTGCCTTCTCCCAGGTCCTAGACCAAAGCCATGGCTCCCGAGGCAAGCCCAGAGAGAAGCTGCTCCCTCCACACCTGTCCACTGGAAGACCCAACTGGTGCTCCGGTACCACCCCCAACAGTTTCCACGCTCCAGGGTATAGATCCAACCAGTCCGTTGACAGCTGGCCATTTTGCCTTTCCTCGAGCGCCTCAAGACTATCAAGAAGGAAGTTCGTTACTAGGATTAGGGGACCAAACATCTCTATGTGGCCATGTCTCCAACCTCAGCACTTCCATAGACCCCTCTCAGCATGACGGGGTCTGGAAGCCACCTTCTGTGCAGCGCCACGTGGTCAGTGTCAGGTAAGGAGGAGACTGGTAAAGCCACTCGAAGGTCCAGCACTGATGCCTCCAGTTCCTTTCTTAGTAGGCGGCTTGGATTCTCCTGCCTCTGATGGAAGAGGCAGCTTGGATGGAGTAGGAAACAAACACACAAAGAACAAAAACAAAGACTGGAACTTGGGGGTGGGGTGGGGAGCTCTAAAACTTAGTACCAACTTCCTCTGTCTGGCATCCGCTTCCTTCCCAACCCAATATGTACTCGATCTTTCCCCTCAACCCCCAGCCAGACACACACACACACACACACACACACACACACACCAGAAGACTATGGTAAATGTCTCTCTTCTCTTCCACAGGCAGGAACGCACTTTCCGGATGCCGAAGAGGTAGGGCCAGTCCTCCTCAGTGCTCCCAGGAGTGGCTGGGCTGGTACCCCCTCCATGGATTCTCTTCCCTGCTACCCCAGCTCGCCAGCCTTGCCACCCCACCCAGCATCGGCTCATGCGTGCTTTCTCCCTCTTTTCCAGCTATTCTCATATGATTGCTGACTGGCCGGTGGCTGTGCTCTTGGGGTGTCTGGCCTTCATCTTCCTCTGTACCCTAGCTGGGCTGTTGGGAAGCCCACCACTTGACTTCTCTGAGCCTATACTGGTGAGAGGCCACGGAAGGGAGAGAGACCCCTACACTGAACATTAGAGCTCTGGGGCAGACAGACAGTTGGTCTGTCTTGGGGGCGGGGCTAAGGTGGTGTTGGTGAGTTCTGGATCACCAAAGAGATATAAGAACAGAGATCTTATATCTACAACCCAGCAGGAGGGAACCAAAGGGGTACGGCTGGGAAGGGCCAAGAGGGAGGGTACTCTTCCCTTGCGCCCACCCCTTCTGCACACTCGTTCTCTGCTCTTCTTCCTGCAGGGTTTTGAGCCTCGAGACACAGAGATCAGCCGAAGGCTAGAAGTTTGGAAAGCCATGCAGGCCCTCACTGGCCCCAAGAATCTGCTTTCTCTTTCCCCAGACCCCGGGATGAACAGGTAACATGTGCCCATCTTCCCACTGAGCGCAGCAAAGGGAGGAAGAAGTCCAGGAAGGGACACCAGGCGACCTCTCCAAAGACACGTGAGAGGCAGCCGGTGCTCCATTTCCTGAGAGTCCACCACCCTGAACAGTACCTTGGGAAAACTCTTCTCTCTACCTCAGCTCAAGCCTCCTCAGCACCCTGAGCCCTGCAGCCTGGGGCCGGCCCGAGGAAAGTGTGGTCAGGACCAAGAGGATGGTGGGGCCTGTGGAAGTCAAAGAAGAGGAGAACATCTTTTGTGGCCCCCCTCGTAAGTTGCATCATGGCCAGTCCTGACTTCAGTGGGGGGTCCCTACCCTAGCCCAGTAGGATGAGCAGGTCCAGAGCAAATAATTGGCAAATAGGAAAGGAAAATGGCCACCAGCCACATCCAACCAAGGAAGATGAAGTGATGAAATCGGTCTCATGTGCTCCAGCCAGGGCAGTCAAACTGAATGACTGCAGGCAAGACTAGGGTGGGGTACAGGCTTCGGGGTGTGGGAGTCACGGCTTCAGGTGGCTCGGGGCGAGAGTCTTCTTTTTAGAGGGCCCAGGTTCTGGGGTCAAAGGGCTGAGCTGTGTGGGGCTTGTGTTGCAGAGAAGAGCCATGCAAAGTTGGTGTTTGTGTCCACCTCTGGGGGAAGCCTGTGGAACCTGCAAGCCATCCACTCCATGTGTCGCATAGAACAGGAGCAGGTGAGCTGGCTGGGACACGCCAGGGTGTGCGTGGGGACTGAGGACGGGAAGGACCCAGTCCCCGGGGAATACTGCCAGGACTGCCAAGGTGGAGTGGGGAGGGCGCTTCCTGCCTAGAAAACTCTCCCAGTTCTACTGGAGGCTCCGGGTTGGGCCAGGGCAAAGAAAGATAGGCTGATCGCAGAAGCTCCAACCTCACGTTGCAAAGGGAACTCAAGCAGAGCATAGGGAGTTTCAAAAGGCTTGAGAAGAGATCTCAAATGTGGGTTGAAGAGACGCTGGCCCTGGGCAGGTGAGACTCTAGGCTTCACGGCCACAGCCTTGTCAGCCCAGGCAGTACCAGCTCAGTTAGGCTAACAGAGAACCGTATACAGTGGCATCTGTGAACGTGTTTGCTGCTAGAAATAGTATGCGAACCACTCTTTAGCTCTATACCCCAAGTCCCTTGTGTCACACCACGATGTCCAGAACATCAGAGGACACTGGTTAAGAATCTGTTCTGCCCTCAAATGCCTGAGTTCAAGGCCAGCTCTAGGGTTCCTCTGGTGTGTAACTTAATCTCTCACTGCCTCAAATGTGTTGGGTTTTTTGTTTGTTTGTTTGTTTGTTTGGGGGTTTTTTTGGTTTGTTTTCTTAGTGCTGGAGACCTAATTTAAATACTTATATGTACTGAGTTACATCCTCAGCCCTGTATATATGAAATAGGGACAATTATAGTATGTCCTTTATAGGATAGTGACAGTGAAATGAGATTGAATTTGGAAGAATCTGGCATAATGCTGGCACTAGGAATGACTTGATAAAGGTGCAGCAGCAGCAGCAGCACTGTGAATTAGGTCCCAAGGACGTGCATGTGGTTAGTGGCAGAGCAGGACACCTGACTCCCAGGTGGGAGATTTGTACTACGCCAGGGGCTGTGATGGGAACAGCAGGGTTGGAAAGGAAAAGAGGCACATGCACGCGTGCACTCGCGCACGGACAGTGGGAAGAGGAAATTCCAGCCCCGAGGCGCTTTAAGCAAACGGGAAGGAAGGGCTGGGCGTGCTCAGTGACCCTGGCCCGGGAAGGTCTCCTCCAGCTCGCTTCCAGCTCCCTGGTCTCTTGGCCTTGTTCCATATGTGGCTTGTCACATCCACTCCCGTTCCTGACTTAGGAATTTGCAGAGCTGGCAGGGAGGGGCTATAGGAGCTTCTGGAAACCTCTGGGAAAGGTCTGGGGAAGCTTCCCCAGGCTTGCCTCTGATAAAGCCAAGATAGCGCTACTAGAAGCTAGACCAAGGGCAAAGACAGCTTTGAGACAAAATATTTCTTTTGGGCTGTCTAGATACGCGCTCTCTGCCCTTCAGCAGGACAGAAGGTGAGAGGGCGGGCCCAGGACAGGGTTAAGGTAACCCGGGCCCGGACTTCCCTCTGAGCTCTCCCCTCCCCTCCCCCACTCCTGTGTGCCCTACAGATCCGCTCTCACATCAGCTTTGGGGCGCTGTGCCAGCGATCGGCAGCCAATGAGTGCTGCCCCAGCTGGTCCCTGGGTAACTATCTGGCCGTGCTGGCTAACCGCTCCTCCTGCCAAGACACCACCCAAGCCGACACGGACCGCACGCTGGCCCTGCTGCGGTTCTGCGCCACCTACTACCATCGTGGTGTCCTGGTACCTGCTTGCGTGGGATCTGGGCGGGACAAACCTGCATTTTGTGCCCAAGTTCCCACCAAGTGTACCGGAAGTAACGTTGTCTATGAATTCTTGCACTACCTGCTAGACAGAGACTTTCTGAGTCCCCAGACTGCGGATTACCAGGTGCCCTCCCTCAAGTTCGCCCTGCTCTTCCTGCCTATTATAAAGACCTCCTCTCTTCTAGACATCTACCTGGACGGCCTAGGTGACCCAATTAAAGTCTCCGACAACTACACATCTATCAGTGGCATGGACTTGGGCCTCAAGCCCAGACTGCTGAAGTACTACCTAGCTGAAGACACCATGTACCCCTTGATAGCCCTGGTTGTCGTCTTCTTTGGCATGTCCCTCTACCTGCGCTCACTCTTCATCACGTTCATGTCACTTCTAGGGGTACTGGGCTCCCTGTTGGTGGCCTTCTTTCTTTACCATGTGGCATTCCGCATGGCCTACTTCCCTTTTGTCAATCTAGCGTCTCTCCTTGTGCTTAGTGGCATCTGTGTCAATTACACGCTCATCTTCTTCGACATGTGGCGCCTCAACAGGGGCCAGGTGCCCTCCGGGGGCCTACCACAGCGCGTGGGCCGTACCATGCACCACTTTGGCTACCTGCTCCTGGTCTCAGGCCTCACCACCAGCGCGGCCTTCTACGGCAGCTACCTGAGCCGCCTGCCGGCCGTGCGTTGCTTCGCTCTTTTCATGGGCACCGCTGTATTCGTGCACATGTTGCTCACACTGCTCTGGCTTCCCGCCACCGTGGCGCTCCACGAGCGCTACCTGGCTCACGGCTGTGTGGCCCAAGCGCAGGGCCAGAGGGGTGGCAGCGACCCCCTGAGGCTGTTGCTGGCCTTGCACAGACGGATCCGCATTTTTCGCAAGATCATTTCCATCCTCTCGCGCCTGCTCTTCCAGCGCCTGCTGCCCTGTGGTGTCATTAAGTTTCGGTACATCTGGATCTGCTCGTTCGCGGCGTTGGCGGCAGGGGGCGCTTACATCGGCGGCGTCAGCCCTCGCCTGCGACTGCCCATTCTATTGCCACTTGGCGGCCAGTTCTTCCGGTCTAGCCATCCCTTTGAGCGCTTTGATGCAGAGTACCGCCAGCAGTTCCTGTTCGAGGATCTGCCTCCAAACGAGGGCGGCAACTTGCCAGTGGTTCTGGTATGGGGAATCCTGCCGGTGGACACTAGTGATCCCCTGGACCCTCGCACCAACAGCTCAGTGGTAAGCGATCCTGACTTCTCGCCTAGCAGCCCCGAGGCCCAGGAGTGGCTCCTGGAGCTTTGCCACGGAGCCCAGAACCAGAGCTTCTTTGGAGACCAGCCGGAGGGTTGGCCTACACTGTGTTTAGTGGAAGCCCTGCAGCAGTGGATGGAGAGCCCCAGCTGTGGTCGCCTGGGTCCCGATCTGTGCTGTGGCCAATCGGAATTCCCCTGGGCCCCGCAGCTTTACCTGCACTGCCTCAAGATGATGGCTCTGGAGCAAAGCCCCGACGGCACACGTGACCTGGGACTCCGCTTCGATACTCACGGCAACCTGGCAGCTCTAGTGCTGAAGTTTCAGACCAACTTACCGTACAGTACAGAGTACGGCCCGGTCCACCACTTCTACACGGAAATCAGCCGCTGGCTGTCAACCGAGATGAGCAGGGCACCTCCCGGCCTCAACCAGGGCTGGTTCACCAGCACCTTGGAGCTGTACAGCTTGCAGCATAGTCTAAGCACAGAGCCTGCGGTAGTGCTTGGTCTGGCACTGGCACTAGCCTTTGCCACACTGCTGCTGAGCACCTGGAATGTCCCCCTCAGCCTGTTCTCTGTGGCAGCTGTGGCTGGCACTGTGCTGCTCACTGTGGGCTTGCTGGTTCTTCTTGAGTGGCAACTCAACACTGCCGAGGCCCTCTTTCTCTCTGCCTCCGTGGGCCTCTCTGTAGACTTAACCATTAACTACTGTATCTCCTATCACCTATGCCCGCACCCGGACCGCCTCAGCCGTGTGGCTTTCTCCCTCCGTCAGATCAGCCGGGCCACAGCAATGACCACCGGAGTGTTGTTTGCCTCTGGTGTAATCATGCTGCCGTCCACCATCCTGCTCTATCGAAAGCTGGGCATCATCATCATGATGGTCAAGTTTCTTGGCTGTGGCTTTGCCAGCTTCTTCTTCCAGTCCCTGTGCTGTTTCTTCGGACCGGAGAAGAACTGTGGGCAGATCCTGTGGCCCTGTGCCCATCTGCCGTGGGACGCCGGGGCTGAGGATTCTGATGAGAAGGGGCGAACAGGGCCACCAGGATTCTCCGAACACTATGAGTTGCAGCCCCTGGCCCGGCGCCGGAGTCCCAGCTTCGACACCAGCACGGCCACCAGCAAGCTTTCCCATCGGCCTTCCATACTCTCTGAAGACCTGCAGATACACGACGGCTGCTGCCTCCAGCACGCCCAAGTCCCCATCTCCCCAAGGGATCTGCTCCTGGACCACCAGACGGTCTTCAGCCAGTGCCCAGCCCTGCAGACCTCCTCTCCATATAAGCAGGCTGGTCCCAACCCCCAATCCTGGATCAGGCAAGATTACCAGGGACAGAAAATGGAGCCCTTGCAGGCCCTGCCAGAAGGCCCCGCCCACTGCCCTAAGCCCAAAATCGAAGAGCTCCCGGATGGCCTGTGCTCCTCCTCGGCCAGCACCCTGGAAGGACTCAGCGTCTCAGATGACACCTGTGCCTCCGAGCCCAGTGTCCGTGTGCCAGATTCTGTGGGCACCTCCCCAGAAGTCATGAATGGCACTGGACACCCCATACTTGAGCGGGGTCAGCTGAATGGGAAGCGCGACACACTCTGGCTGGCACTGAAGGAGACCATCTATGACCCAAACATGCCCAATTCTCACCACAGCAGCTTGTCCTGGAAGGGCCGCGGAGGGCCAGGTGATATCAGCCCTGTGATGCTCCCAAACAGTCAGCCAGATCTTCCAGATGTTTGGCTCCGTAGGCCTAGCACCTACACCTCTGGCTACAGCAGCTGAGAGAGGCCAGGGAAAGCCAGACCAGGGCCCAGAGCCCTGTCGGTGAAGATAAGGCAGACGCCACCCTAGCCTAGAGCCTGAAGGTATGTCTCCATAGCGACATGATGTCTCACCCTCCGACTATGGATTCTAAACCCTGCCAGATGTTCCCGCCTTGATCTCTTTGCTACTTACCCCTACATCTGGAGGATTCCGTGGGAGGGCCTTGCAAGGTAATACCAGGCTCTCCCTGTGACCAACTGAGGACTCATCTGCCCTCACAGTGCCAACAAGGACCCCTCCTCTGGAAAGGAGGGAGGCCAGATGTGCAGTTCCAGGTCTCAGGGAGGCTGATCAGCTGTCTCCCAGGTGGCAAGCAGTTCAGTGCCACTGAGGTACTCCATCCTTGGGATCCTGCTGGAGTACCTCACTGACTAGAAAAACCCGTAGAACCTCCACAGCCTACCGAATCTCATCCCTTCTCATCCGCTCTTAATCAGGACACTTCACTTCCTGGGGAGCTTCTCTGGGCCAGAAGTGAACATGGGCCTCTGTCCTGCACTGCCCTGTTCTGCTCACACCAGTGTGACCAGATGCTCTCCCAAAGCAGGACAGAGGTGAATGCCAAGAGAGAAGCAGGAGACATGAAGGTGGGCTTTGGAGTATCCCTAAATTCCAAGACTCCCCCCACAGGAAGCTGACTCCAGAATGTTCCCCTGTTAGTGAACAACAGTTACCCCTTACCATTGCCACCCCTGCCAGTCTTCTTGGACCTTTGCAAATTTACTCCAGGGTGGCCTGCAGTTGGTCAAGACACTGATAAAGGATGGCTGATTGATTGTTACCCAAAGTTATGACCTGGGTAGCAGCAGGGTCCTCCCCTGACTCATGCTGCCACTGTAGCTCCCTGTCTCCTCCTGAGTGTCTGCTTCAGGGCCCCTGGCCCCTGGCTGTCTTGATCCTTTGCTTCTAGCTCTTCCCCACTCTCTTATCTTGAGCATCTCTCTGTGAGCCATCCCTCCCCTTTGGGCCTCCACCTCCAGAAAGAGTTATGATCTGAGTAGACCCAAGAGTTCTTCCTTTCCTTTGAGCTTCCCCACTCTGAAACTCTCTAAGATGCCTCCTAGCGATAGGGCCTACCATATCACAAGCACCCCAGCTGAGTCTTAGGCTTCAAGGGCACGCCTCTTCCATGGCTGAGGGGTACAGACAGGCTTTGCCAGAAGAGGTATGAAGGGGCAGAAGAATGTGAACAGAATCCAGTTAAGATGGGAATACAAAGTTGCTCTTGTGGGGTTGTCTATGATCTCGAAGTTTCTCTAGGTCAGGCCCCCAATTTCTAAAGACTAGGCCTCTCTAGGGCTTTAGGGAGACTCAAGACCAGTAAGGTTGATGGTGGTGTCACTGGTTAGCAGCAGAGTGCTCTCCTGACACATTCTGCCACTGTGGATGGCTCTGTCTCCTCCTGACTGACTGCCTTAGGGCCGTTGGTTTTTCTCCACCCAAAGCATCACTTTGTCCTGAGGCTTTATCTCCTAGTGTGACACAGCCATGACACTAGGCACCATCAGCAGGTTTGCTGAACACCTATGTGGTAAGGAAGAGAGACATGAAAGGGAGAGCTGGCCTTCGCTGGGAGGTGAAGCAGGCATTAGTGGGTCAATAGTACTGTTGAGCTCAGGTACCCAGCATGAGGTGAGCAGGAAGATCTTTTGGAGAAGGATGGCTTGGTCTGGGCTTCAGGAGATCGAGCATATCTGACAGGAGGGCCATGGTGATCCAGCTCTAAAGGTCCCCTAAGGACCGACCTTTCAAAGAACTCCTGTGTCTAAAACTCCTGCTCTGAGGGGAATGAGCTGTAGGGGGGCCACCAGATCAGCTTCCCTTTCTAGTGCAGATCTCCAGGGGTCTCCAGGTTCCTGGAAGATCCATAGATCATGGCACGAAGACCACCAATCTAGACCATTTTATACATGAGGATCAGAAAGGAATTTTTCAGTGCCAAAAAACCTAAGGCAAGGCTCGAGGCGAGCCAGCGGACACTTCTGTTTTATTCTGTTGCCTTCTTGTGTTGTTGAGACCTACCTCCCACCCCAAGTAGCCCAGGACAAGCAGAGCAGAAGCTCAGATGAGAACATAAGAATGTGGAAAAGACAGAGGACAGTTTCCCCTCAGAATCCATGGAGAACTGGTTCCAGCACACCCCTCACCCTCCAGCATACCAAAATCTGAGGATGCTCAAGTCCCTTGTGTAGAATGGTGTAGTATTTGCATATAATGATGCATATTCTCCTATATACTTTAAATCGTCTCTAGAGTACTTATAATGCCTAATATGATGTAAATGCTATGTCAGTCCTTACACCATGTTATTATAATAATGACAAGAAAAATAATATGTGTGTGGTGAGTTTTTGTTTCTTTCGTTTCTTTTTTTCTTTTTTTTAAGGTGTTCAGGTTGGGTGTGGTTTACATGCACACACACACACACACACACACACACACACACACAGAGTGAATATTCTGGGTCTGTGTGGTTGGTAAGGCCAGAGAGTGGGCTATGTAAGCCAACTCCTTGCAAGATAACTAATTTGAGATAAATGGCTCCTGATCATGTCAGGCTCCACGCGTGCATCTGTGGTCTCAGCTACGTGGGAGGCGAGAGCTGGAGGCTCACCTGAGCCCAGAAGACTAAGGACAGCTTGGACAACATAGCAAGACCATGTCTAAAAAGGGCAGGGCAGGGGGGAGGCAGAGGGAGAGAGAGAGGAGGGCTAACTCTGATATTTGGAAACCTAAGCAGTTACTAGTACCTAATTAAACGTAGTGAGGAGTCGGAGGACATTTCTCAGGTTGTACCCAAATAGCATTCCACTTTTCCACCTTGAGTCTGTTCAACAGAATCCTGGGCTTATTACGCACCCTGTACTGTGTGCGTCTCCACCACACAGCGGGCTGGGAAGACGGGTCACAGAGAGGATAAAGTGACTTCAGTTCCTTAGCACAAGCAGTTCTGCCTCAGACTGGGTATAACTTAGTGCTACATCACATGGTTAGTGTACAGGACACACTGTGGTCCATCTCTAGCACCCCTCTCCATAAAACTTTGCCTTAACTCAAGACGAGAGTCCAGTAACTTCTCAGCAGTTGACCTTGGCTTTTCCGCTGTGTGTTGTGGGAGACTACAGTTCCTGGACACTGAAAAGATGCTCCTGCAGCTAGGCGTGGTCGTGCATGCCCATGATCCCAGAACTTGGGGAAGGGAGGCAAGAGGGTCAAGAGTTCAAGGCTGTCCTCCTCGAGCTGGTTTGAAGCCAGCTACGTGACACTCCGCCTCAAAGCTCTCCCACAAAGAAACTGATTTCTTCAGTCAAAGAAATCATCATGTGTGTTCTGCAATATTCACGAACTAATTTCTCTCTACAGAGCAATTAAAGCCACAGTGCACTGACACCTGTCTGGATGCTGAGCAAGGACCCAGGTCTGTGATTCCAGCACTTGGAAGGCAGACAGAAATTTTCAAGAGCAGCCTCAGCTACATGGCAAGTTTAGGGCTAGCCTAGGCTACATGAACCATGTCTAAAATAAAACAATAGAGCCTAAGGATTTATTCAGCTGGAGGAGTACCTGCTTGGGGAGAGTGGAAGCGGAGATTATCAATCTCATCTTTGACTAATATGGTCGGCCTGGGCTACATTTCTTTTTTTTTTTTTTTCTTTTGTTTTTTTTTTCGAGACAGGGTTTCTCTGTGTAGCCCTGGCTGTCCTGGAACTCACTCTGTAGACCAGGCTGGCCTCGAACTCAGAAATCTGCCTGCCTCTGCCTCCCAAGTGCTGGGATTACAGGTGTGCGCCACCACACCCGGCTCTGGGCTACATTTCTAAAACAAAGAACAAAGTCATACCCCAGAGCAGACTGATAAAGTTTTTGAGTACAGATTTGAATTTGTCATCTTTCCTCACACCCTCAGCCTTGCCTAGCTAGAAGTTCTATCTAACTCGTAGTTTCCATCGTTTGAGATAACTGTTAAGTACTTCTCCCATCTTCTTCCAACATCTGGTGCTCCCCACTCAACCTGCTCCTCCCACCCGTGTTTCAGAGAACAGAAGAACCCATTCTTCCCAAGGAAAGCTGGGCCCTACAGGCTTGGCGGCTGATGCCTATAATCCCAGGACTGGGACTGCACTGGGGGGAGGGGGGGGCTCATCACACATCTGAGACTCAAGAACCAAGCGTCCAAGGCCAGCCAGGAAAACCTGCCTAGAGAAAACCTATCTGAGAGAAGCATCTCACGAGAAATGGCTTAGTGGTTCAGAGTGTATGCTGCTCTTGAAGAGGTCCCAAGGTCGGTTCCCAGCATGTTAGGCAGCTCACAACAGCCTGTAAGCATTCTAGCTCTAAGGGAATCCGGTGCCTCTGCCCTACATGCAGACTCACACACAGACACACAAATATATATAAGTAAAAATAATAAAAGTAAATCTAAAAATAAAAACTCGCCCATCCCAGACAATCAAATCCCTGACTTCCCTGGATTTCCCATCCTATCTATGATGAAGGAGGTATCATCCACCAACGTCCTCTTGGACTTTTCATGTCAGCCTTTCACACAAGAGCTGATGTTCTTTGGTGGTGTGAAAACTTCCTGGGAAGGCAGGAACACCAGAGTTTTCGGGAAATTGACTTTTAGTATCATCTTTTGTCTTTTGTCTTAGTCAGGGTTATTAATGCTGTGAAGAAACACCATGACCACATGCAATTTGGGGAGGAAAGGGTTTAAATCACTTACAGTTCCATATAAAAGTTTATCATCACAGCGAGGGCAGGAACTCAAGCAGGGCAGGAACTGGGAGGCGGGAGCGGATGCAGAGGCCGTGGAGGGGTGCTGCTGACTGGCTTGCTCCCCACGGCCCGCTCAGCCTTCCCTCGTCCCTCTCAGGGGGCTCTGGACAGCCGCCTTGTGCCACAGCAGCAGCAGAGCTGCATGTGAATGAGCTCTGCGAGCAAGACTATGAAGGAACAAGGTGCAGAAGTTCTGTGAGAACTCTCAAAACTCCGCGGCTGCTACTGCAACTCTGTTTAAGAATTCAGGGACTGAAGAGATGGTACCAGAGAACCCGGGTTCAGTTCCCAGCACCACATCGGCAGCTCACAATTGTCTGTAAGTTGGGTTCCAAGGGATCCTGACACCTCTTGTGACCTCTAAGGGCTCCCGCTCACACATGGTGCCTCCCTACACACATACGCATACGCATACGCATACACACACACATACACATACACATACACACACATACATACGCATACGCATACACATACACACACATACACATACACACACATACACACACATACATACACATACACATACACATACACATACACATACACATACACATACACATAAAATAAAAACACAGTTTCAGGGAGGCCAGGGAGATGTTGTTAACAGCACACCCTGCTGGAGCTGGAGAGATGGCTCAGAAGTTAAGAACAGTTGCTGGTCATCCAGAGGACACAGAGGACACAGAGGACCAGTATCAAGGTTCACAACCATCTGTAATTCCACTTCCAAGAGATATGACACCCTCTCTGGACTCCAAGCACAAAAGCAGTGCACAGGCATAGGTGCAGGCAAAATAGCCAAATACATGAATATTTATTATATAATTTTATAAATATGTACATATACATCATATACATGCACATACACACACATATATATATATATATACATCATATAAATGCACTTGTACATGCACATACACACACATGTACATATAATTAAAGGTGTGTGCCCAGTGACCACAGCAATGAAGGAAAATGTTTAATTGGGGCTGTCTTTCAGTTCAGAGGTTTAGTTCATTAACATGACAGGAATTAAAATTGTCTGTAAGTCCAGTTTGGCGTCTGAATGGACAGGCAGCAGGAAGGACAAGTGAGCCACTGGGCCTGGCTTAAGCTTCTAAGACCTCAAAGCCCACCCCCAGTGACACACTTCCTCCAACAAGCCACACCCACTCCAACAAGGCTATTTCCTGAGGGTCTATAGGGTCTATTTTCTTTCAAACCATCATAGCACCTATACGCACATGAGCATATCCACATATGAACACATGTAAGTGAGGCTAGAGAGATGTTTTTTAATTTAAGTAAACAACAACAACAAAAATCTTATTTCAGCTTTGGATGGGTAAGATGGCTCAGCAAAAGACTGACAACCAGAGTTCCGTCCCTAGAACCTACGCACAGGTGGAAAGAGAACAGACTCACGAACTGTCCTCTGACCTTTACACAGAGACCATAAAGCAAGTGTGTCTGCACATCCATAATGGCCCCCTCGTGGAAAAAAAACTCAGTTTTGCTGGGGATGGTGGAGAGCATCTGTAGTCCCAACACTAGGAATCAGAGGCAGGAAACTGCCTTAGTGCTGGACTAGCTTGGCATATAGAATGAGTCCTGCATCACCTTGACGACGGTTTCCAGTAGAAAAGTGCTTGTCTAGCAAGTGTGTATCCCTGGGTTCACATTCCCAGCATACTTTCAAAATAATTCCATTTTAAAAGCAAGGTTGAAAGGCTGGAGAGATGGCTTTATCAGTTAAGAGTGTCATACTTCTCTTCCAGAGGAAGTCTAGGAAATTGAACGCTGACAAGAACCTGTAACTCCAGTGTCGGGAAATCGGTGCCTCTGGCCTCCACAGGTACCTGCATTCACATATCAAATACCCACCTAGTCACACATACAGTCACACAATTAAAATAATAAAAAACAAGTAAGGTTAGTGGAGGGTATGCATTAGCCACATTTATCTGAATAGGAAAATAAAATCTTTCTTACAGAAAGGTAGTTTGATTTGGCTACTAGATGAGAAAAGGAAACTTGGGTCCATGGTAGTTCATTCCTGTGATCCAAGACAGGAGGACAAGTTCAATGCCAGCAAGACTTGTCTCAAAACAACAAGGGATATACGTTAGTGATAGCGCGTCTGTGTGTGCAAGGCCTCAGGTGCTATCCTCAGCCTCTAAAGAAGACATATGGAGATCATTTACCCCATAATAGAATAATCTCAATCTGTTCCATAGTTAAGCAAGAACATATTTAAAAATCCTGATGCATCTAGCACATGCCAGGCCCCGAGTTTGATCCTCGGTGCCTTAAGGAAACAAATCAATGGGTTTAGAGAGATGCTCAGCGCTTCCGAGCACCTGCTGCTCGTCCAGAGAGCCTGCGTTTCCAGCATGGCATCTCGCAGTCATCTGCAGCTCCAGTTACAGGGGAGCTAACGCTTTCTTCTGGCCTCCGTAGGGACCAGGGATACATGTGATGCACATACATAAATGCCGGCAAACACTCATGCACATAAAACTATTACAAAATTAAAATAAAACAGAGCCAGGTGTGGTGTTTTGTACTCTTAAATCTCAGAACTAGGGAGACTGAGGAAGGCAGACTGCCAGGAGGCGCTCCATGCATTCAAGGCCAGCCTAGTGTAAAGAGCAGTTTAGGCCAGCCAGGATTACGTAGTGAACCTGTTTCAACAATAAACACAAACAAATAAAATTTGACAAAAATTTCCTTTCCAGCAAAATTGGAGGAGATCAGGAACCAAATTTACCACCCTGTCTGAAACAACCAACCAAACAGCAAAAGCCAGGAAATGGTAGATTTCATGACCCTGGACATCAGACTGCAAAGACCAGTGACCACTTACAGACAAGAAACGAATAAGGCCAGGCCCAGGAGTGTCCCCAGCTTACTGTGGCAGAGTTTGCAGTGTGGAGCATAGGTTAGGAGAGCCTGGGCAAGAACTTCAGAGTTGGGTTTGGGGGGGTCAGTTCAGAGTCTGGGAAACAGTTAGTGCTCAGGACACAGTATTGGAAAATGCTCAGAGAGAGAATTTTGGGGCCTCTGAAAACATGTCATCCCTCATCTTTTGGAGTGTTCACCCAGCCAGCCACAGACCCTCATCTAAGAGTGAAGAAACTGCTTGACTCCAAGAAGAGATTCACCAACTATAATGAAGACCTGATGGGTGCCTGTCTCCACCAGCCAGATGGAACACTCACTCCCTCAGCTGTGGAGAAGGGTCCTTAGACCCAGCTTAAACACTGCTCAGTTCTACCTCACCCTATTATATCTGTCTGTCTGTCTATTCATCTATCTACCCACCCACTCATCTATCTATCTATCTATCTATCTATCTATCTATCTATCTACCTATCTATCTATCTTCTATCCCTGTCTTTCATGAAAGTCTCATTATATAGCCTTGGCTAGCCTGGAACTTACTATGTAGAACAGGCTGGCCTCAAACTCATAATAGATCCACTTTCCCTTGCCTTCCCAGAGTTGGGATTAAAGGCATCCCCACATGACCTGTCCCTTTCTTCCTGTTTTGTGTTTGGAGCTGAATACAAGATTCCACACATTGGTTTTTGTTTTGTTTTGTTATTATCCTTTAAATTGTGTGTGTCTGTGTGTGTGTGTGTTTGTATGTAGATATGTGCATATCTATGTGAGTGCCCCTGATCCAGAAGAGCATGTCAGGTCTCTTAGAGCTGGAGTTAGAGGCAGTTGTAAGCTACCTGGGTGGTAGGAGCTTGGGTCCTCTAGAAAACTCAAATGCTTTATCATCAGCTGAGCTGTGTCTCCAGCCCTCAACTTTACACATTTTTAACTAAGTAATCTATCACTGAGCTGCACCCTCAGCTCCTATCCTATCAAATCTTTAAAAAGACTAGGAAAGAGTAAATTCTCATTAAGCAACTAAATACATCTCAGAAAAGCACAAGAATATTTATATAAATCCAAAAATAATCAGCCTAACAAAACACAACATTCATAGTATCAGGAGTTTCTAGAAAAACAATTACCAGCAAGACAAAAATGACCCATTATGAGGGGGAAAAATCAATTGAAATGAAGCCCAAATTGACACGTAAGTGATAATTAGACAAAGACAAACGGTTATTACAGCTCTCTTCCATATGTTGTAAGTAGAGATTTGGAATGTGTTGGGGCTCAGTTTTAATGCTTTGTCTTATTTTGGCTCCCCAAAAGCTATGCTTCCAGACCTAAGGGTCCCTGCCCCCAGATAGCTTTGATTGATAAGAAAGAATTGCTATACAGCCAATGGCTGGTCTTAAAGATGGAGGCGGGACTTTTAGATTGAGCAGGTGAGGGGTCAGGAGAGGGAGAATCACCGTGATTTGGGAGGAGAAGGATCAGATGCAAGAGCTGCAGGACTGAAACAACCAGCAATTTGGGGGAAACCAATTCAGGGGGAAATGGCCCTAGCGGCCACTCCCCGGGGGTGGGGGGTGGGGTAGGTCTGGGGTGGCAGAGACGAGATGTTGATTTAGCAAGTTGACTCAGGAAAGTTGGAGGGAGAATGTGTGCCATTGAGCTCGTCCAGGTACATCGAATTTAGCTGGCATGTGTGTGCGTTTCATTCTCATATCCAGAGAGCCCTTGGGCAGCTGCCAGGAGCCAGAGCAGTGTAACTACTTCACCACTACAGAGATGTGTAAAGACATCCACCTTGAATCATGGTCGTGAAACTGAAACATCTGAGAGAAGAAAAAAAGTCAGTGGATGAAATTGCAGTGTGTGTGTGTGTGTGTGTGTGTGTGTGTGTGTGTGTGTGTATAACACTAGGGTCTGAGAACACAGTTGAAAGGTTTTCAATCCCCATCCATGAGGACATAATAAAAGAAATTATGCAAACAGAACACCAAGAAAAATATCCGAATGCATAAAATCAGGCAAAATATATACTACCCTGAAACTGTGACCCTTACAGTTATCTAAAGTCATGGGCAAAGACCAAACCAAACAAACAATCACAAAAACTCAAAGACAAGAGACCGGAATGATCTCACACACCTTTAGTTCTAGCTCTTGGGAAGCAGAGGCGGGAGCCAGCCCAGTCTACATAGTAAGTTCCAGACCAGCCAGAGCTGCAGAGTAGTGAGAGACCTTGTCTTCAACCGACCAACCAACCAACAAAAAAAAAACTAGTCATCAACTAAAAACAAGCAAGAGGGTACTTTTAAAAATAACTCTTACTTTTTTTATTTACGGTTTGTTGGGAACACATGTGTAATAAGAGAAGGGGCCATGGCAGTGATTCTCTGTAATACGAATCAGGTCACCAGGCTTGTCGCAAGTGTCTTTGTCCACTGAGCCACTCACTGGCCTTTACAATTAGACTAGGACTCATCCTGTAGTCCAGTCTGGCTGTGCTGGCTAGCTTTTACATCAATGTTGCCCAAGCGAGAGTCATCCGAGAGGAAGTCAGGCACCTCACTGAGAAAATGCCTCCGTAAGATCAGGCTGTAGACAAGTCTATAGAGCGTTTCCTGAGTGGTTGATGGGAAAGGGCCCGCTGTGGGAACAGTGTTCCTCCATGGCCTCTGCAGCTTTCGTCTCCTGGTTCCTACTGTACCTTGAGTTCCTGCCCTGACTCCCTTCAATGATGATGTAATATGAAAGTATAATTGAAATAAACACTTTCACACCCAAGTTGTTTTGGGTCATGAAATCCTAAGACACTGGCCTAGAGTTCATTATGCAGCCAAGATTGACCTCGACTGTGAAGTCATCCTCGGAATAGAATTGCAGGTACGAGTCACCACAGGCTGCTAGTTTATCATTTTTAAAATTTGTTTTGGGATAAATATAGTGCCACATGTTTGTAATACCAGAACATGGGTGGTAGAGGCAGGAGAATCGTATGTTCAAGGCCAGCCTAGGCTATCTGAAGGCCTGCCTCAAAAGCAAGCAAAAGGGTACCAGCAGCTCGGTTACTTTGAAGGAAACCGCGAGCAGATGTTACTCTAGACCCACCTTCTTCCCCTGCTCTCCGACCATCCCACCTCCCCCTCAGCACAAGCTGCTCCTGTCTAAACTGCTGCGCTCCTAGCACCACGCATGCGCACTGGTACCTCAGCTCACCCTCCGTTCCTATTCCCCATTTCCTGACTCTCACTTCTTCCTCGTTCACTGCCAGCCTCTACTGTGGCTTTCACCCCAGCGTCTCCACCAACCACAGTTTCTCTCCATGACTTGTGTTTACTAAGATAAATGGGTTCTTTTTAAGTCTCATCTAGCTTGATTTGTTGTTGTTGTTGTTGTTGTTAGTTGGTTAGGTTGATTTTTCTTTTTTCTTTCATGACAGGGTTTCTCTGAGTAACAGTTCTGGATCTGTAGATAGACCAGGCTAGCCTTAAAGCCATAGAGATCTGCCTGCCTCTCCTTCTTGAGTGCTGGGATCACACATGTTCACCATTGCCGTCTGGCCTAGTTTACTCTTTTTTATCTTACTAATTTTATCACAGTGGTAGGATTGAATTTAAGGGCTCACACCTACGGGGTCAGTCCAGTACCAGATCCCTGCCCTCTTTGACAGGGTTTTGCACAGTCTGGCTTTGACCTCTTCACCCTGAAGACCTTGACCTTGAAAACCCTTTTCTTTCCACCATTTCCCAACATGGACCATTCTCTTTCCGTAAATATTTACTACTTCCTCCTTGGCTCCTGGGTCTTGCACCTCCTTATCAGGTCTCCTGACAGTGACCTTCTTTATCATCATAGCTTCTAAAGGCCAGAGTCGCTGCTGTTAGCTTCAAGCCCCCCCCCCGCCCCGTCTTTTTGACAATCTCACCAAGTATGATAACTTTAATGCATTTGTATACCAATAACTCCCATGAGTCCAATTACCCCTAAGTACCTGCCATAAGCTGGTCACAGAATTCCACAGGATCCAAAACCCAGAATACTCCAATCCCTTGTGTAAAATGGCGGAGTATTTGCACATAATTGACATATATCCTCCTATACACTTTAAATCATCTTGAGGTTGCTTATGATACCTAATACAATATAAATAGTGTCTGTACCATTGATATATCTTTGTAAAAGAATTTGAAACAAGGTCTCACATAGCCGAAGCTAGCCTCAAACTAACTTGAACCTGAGACTGACCCTGACCTCCCTCTCTCCCTTATCTCCTGAGGGCTGGGATTCAGGTATAGGCATCACACCTAGCTTTCTGCAGTTCTAGGGGTCAAGCCTGGGATTTGTGTATTCCTGTATACTTGGCAAGCACTCTGCTGAGTCACAGCCCCAGTTTTATTGCCATTATCATGTTTAAAGAATACTACCAACGGGCTGGGGAGCTGGCCCGGCCCTTGCCGCTCTTGCACAGGACCAGGATTCAGATTCTCAGAATCTACCTAGTGGCTGACATGTGTGTCTGTAACTCCAGTCCCTAGGGAGCCAATGCTCTCATCTGGCCTCTGACACACGCAAAACACTCATATACAAAATAAAAGATGTCGGGATAATGTTTATAAGCACTGTATGAAGGTGGGAGTGCCAGGAGAGACAGGAACTCTAGGATCCCCACACCTGACTCAGAGGAAGTCAGACATGAAACTGAGGAGAGGTAATAAGCTATGTGGTAGAACATAGATTAATATAAATGGGTTAAAATAAGTTAAGAACTACTTGGATTGGAGAGTAAGCCTAGCAAGGCTTAGGCATTCATTTATAAATAAATAAGCCTCTGTCGTTGTTCTGGAGCTGGGGTGGGCATAGAAAAGCCCAGATGGTTACAAATGATATCTAACATAAGGGCTCATAAAATCCAAGCTTAGAGCCTAAGAAAAAGCCCAGAGTGGAAAGGTGGAGAGCAAACACTTCCCAGAGCAGTTACAAGCCAGGGAGAAGGTGGTGCTTTTAAGAGACAGCAGCAATCCAGAGCCTTGGTGCACTTCCCAGGCACACCAGAGGGACTGAGCAATGCTTAGCTGGGTATATCAGCTCTAAAGAGCTGTGGCCCACAGGAAACCAGCTCACACCTTATGCCTGCTGGAAAAGCCTGCAGCTGTCCAGAGCTGGGGCAGCCTGTGCTACCTGGCCAAGAGGAGAAGCTGCTTAGGAGCTTCTAAGGAGCAATGAGGCTCCGGTGTCATATTACTCTGTGAGCTGAGGCCTGGAGCCAGAACAGACAGTCAGCAAGCACACTGCCGCCCTGAGCCACCACCTTCCCAGAGTCAGGCCCAGCCCAGTGTCGCAGGGCCCAGAGTCCATCGGAGAAAGTGACCAACCGGAGGGAAGCAGAGCCAGTAGCCTGCACAAAGTGCTAGCTGAACTGCAGAGAGACGTGACGGTTGTCTCCACAAACATGTGGAGACAGATGAAAAAAGATAAGACACCAGACTTGCTAGGATACACGGGAAGTTCTTAAAAAAAAAAAAAAAGTAAAGTAAAACTAAAAATACTTTCTGTGTTAAAAATGGAGAAAACCCCAATGACACAAATAACTATTTTTTCAATGATGATTGCAAGTTTATATATTCTTTTAAAGAGAGATCAGAAGAAACCAGACTTAGATAAGGAAAGGACCGAAAAATCTTTGCAACATTATAAAAATCAGAAGAACAAAATTTAGATAATCCTTTGAACCATGAAGAAATTTCAGATGAACCCAATCCAAAGCCTCCAGCACCATATTGTGACAAGACTGCACAAAGACAATCTATATCTGTTTAAAACTTAAAATCAGCCATGCTAAGGTAATTAGAGGAAGATGAGAGAAATCCACAATGTTATCAAGAATTCAGGTGGCAGCCTATAGAGGCCCAGGACTTAAAGGGATTTAAGAAAGCAATAATGACCTACAGCTTACATTTGCCATATGTAAAATAAATATTTAATAAATGGGCCACTCAAAATCATATAATTCCAAAAGATTGGAGAGAATTGACAACAGCCAACTTAGAGCCTGGTGTTCAACTACAATGGCTAACATGTTAGGGAGACAAGACTTCAGTTATGTAGCAATGAAATATGACAAGAGGCATTGATATTGTAAATGATCAATTACTAGGTGATGGTCTGAATTCTGAATTGAGAACACAGATTGTTCTTGGAGATGCCATTCTAGAACAATGTCATATCATAGCTTTAAATGCTTGAGATGAGGTTGAACAACAGGGATGATCTGAATCATTTACAAAGAAAACCCAGGGTTCACTGACTATTTTACAAAGATTGACTTCAGCTCTAAATAAAGCAATATCAGATCAGACTACTAGAGAAAGTTTAATTGAATCTCTAGCTTTTGAAAATGCTAATGCTGAATGCAAAAAGGCCATTAGAACTTTAAAGATCAGAGAAGCCTTTATGAATAGATTAAAACTATTGTGGATATAGAATCTCATGCTCACAATTCAGTTCCAGTTGGACAAATAATTACAGAAGATATAAAAACACAAAATGCTCATTGATGTGGCTGTAAAAGATCTGGTCATTCCCTAACAGACTATAGACAAACAGATCATAAGGATGAATTCTATAATAATAATTCAGGAAGAAACCTTCCTGTAAAATGTAGAAGATGTGGAAGGAACAGTAATATGGCTCATGAATGTAGCTCATCCAAAGATATGTGAAGCAATTCCTTAACATTAGAAAACAGACAAAGGTGCCTTGCTCAAGACCCCAAAAAACAACATGAGCCATTCATCTGTTTCCTATCCACCAAGGAAAGACTGTTCTGAAAAACAACCAGAAAAATCAAAGCCTGATAGGACAAACAGAGCTGCTCAAAATGTAAAAAACATTTAATAGAGATAGAGCCGCTCCTATGGATAAAATAAGGTATTCTAAAGATACCAAAAAAAAAAAAAAAAACCAAAAAAAAAACAAAACAAAAAAAACAAAAAAAAAACAAAACTAACAAAAAAATTGGCAAACTTTAAATTATAAGAGACCAAAGTTAAAATTACAGTTACATGGAATTGAGATTAAGGGTTTAGTGAATAAAGGAGCAAATGTAACAATAATTTCACAAGATTCCTGGAATCAAACTTGGCCACTTCAAAGGGTATCAATACAGCTCCTAGGAATTGGGACATTGCCTCAGATTAAAAAAAAAAAATCTAAAATGGATCAAATGCATAGGACCAGAAGGTCAATTAGGAAGATTAAGGCCATATGTGGTTAATATAGCCATAAATCTATGGAGAAGTAATCTGTTGCAACACTGAGAGGCACAATTGGCATTCCTCCAACTTTAGAAACAAGCTGTAAAGGGCTAGAAAGATGGCTCAGTGGTTAAGAGCACTGACCCCTCTTCCAGAGGCCCAGAGTTCAATTCCAACAACCACATAGTGGCTCACAACTGTCTGTAATGGGATCCAATGCACTCTTCATGTGTGTCTGAATACAGCTACAGTCTGAAGATGAACTACAGTATATTCATATACATAAAATAAAGAAAGAAATCTTTTTAAAAAAGAAAGAAGAAACAGGCTGTGAAAAAGGAAAATCTCCTAATTGGAAATTTTAAATTTTTTAAAATGTTATTGAAGCAGTTACAGACTGACAAGGCTATCTATAAGCAGGATACAACAGACTCTTCAGCATTATATTGAGAAGTCACAACTGATAGATCATCAGCTGCCCTAACACTTAAGTGGCAAACTGACAAACCTATTTGGGTAGAACAACGGCCTATAATGCATGGAAAGTTGCTGACACTAGAAAAGCTAGCCCAAGAGCAGCTGGAGGCTCAACACATACAAAAGTCCAAGTCCTTGGAACTCTCCTATTAAAAAGAAATCTGGAAAACAGAGGATGTTAACAGATCTGAGAGCAATCAATAAAATCATTCAGCCAATGGGCTCTTGGAAGCCTGGAAGCCAATTGCCTTCCTTGTTACCTAATGGCATAGCCAATTATAGTGATTGATTTAAAAGATTGCTCTTTCACAATTCCTTTGCATGAGCACAACAGGGAAAGGTTTGCTTGCTTGATAGCTAATAATAACTACAAATGTGTTAAAAGGTACCATGAGAGGATCTTGCCACAAGGAATGTTAAACAGTCGTACCTTATGTCAATATTTTGCACAACAGCCATTAAATATAATTCATAAGCAGTTTCCTCAATCCATAATTTACCATCGTAGGAATCATATTTTGGTGGCTGATTAAGGAACAAATGCCTTATGAAAATTGTTTGATGAAGTAAAGAGAATTTTGCCTTGCTATGGATTACAAATTGCTCCTGAAAAACTACAACAATTCTATTAATTATCTAGGATATAAGATGGTTCTACAAAAGATTCATCCATAGAAAATATAAATCAGGAAAGACCAATTATGAACTCTTAGAGTTTTTCAAAGCTTGTGGGAAGATATTAACTGGCTAAGGCTTAAAATTAGATCAACTACTCAAGAGCCACGCAATTTATCTCAAATCTTATAAAGACTTAAAGAGTTCAAGAAAATTATCAGCTAACGATGACAGAGAATTGGCTCTGGTAGGAAAATAAAATACATGATTCTCACACGGACTGTTTAGATCCAAAGATGGCTTGTATTTTAGTTATTTTGTCTTCTACTCATTCTGTTAGGAATTGGTTCTAATGCTTTGTCTTAATTCTGCTCCCAAAATGGGGAATCTGTATGTCCAAACACTGAAGGTCCCTGCAAGGGGTACAGAGCCTAACTTATCTCAGACAGTAGAAACGTAGTCCTTGATCTCACTATTGAAATTTAATCGGGTAAAAAATAACAACAAAACAAACAAAAAACAGGAGATAACGGAGGAGTACTATCTCAATAAATATTTATTTAGTTTGTTTGAATTGCTTTGAGATATTTTAATTATCAAAATGAAGATGATTATAAGTTTGGTGGTATTTATGATATTAAAATTCCTCTGGGAGAGTGGTCAAGCTATACCTTTAATGATTTCCAGTGACTAGACCATTATTCCAGTATTTTTGGAGAGAGGCTCTATATTTGTGTTGACAGGAAAGTAGAAAAGGCTTTGGACAGCTTCCAGAGTGATATGGGTCAGACATGACAGGGGGAAACCCCCTGGCTCTTGGATACAGTCTGTAGTTAAAGCAAGGTCATCTTTTGCCCAGTGGCAGCTTGCTACCTTTGCAGCAAACTCAGTAAGGAGGTTTTCTGATGATCATTATCATCTTTGAAGTAGAAATGAGAATACTCCCAGGAGCAGACCTGCCTCATTGTCCAAAAAGAAGCTTAACCTGATAAGACATCTTTAAATGCCATTTTCTGAAGTGGAAATTTCTGGTTTCTTAACAACTCAGTTGTGTCATGTGATTTTTTTTTCCTGGAAGCTGAAATTTCTGGTTTCTTTGGAGACTCAGTTATGTCACATGATGCTTTGCTAAAGCAGACAACAGGTGGAAGGATATCTTGCTGAAGCAGACATGACAGGACAAATGATGTTTAGAAAGAATATAAATATGACCCCAAGACAGTGAAAAGAGGCCCTGGCACTGATTCTGTTGACTTTTGGTCTGTTGCTATGTATTGTAATGCTAAATTCTGTACCCAAAGGTCTAGGTCTATGAGCAAATTCTCATATTTACAGGCATTTGTTGTGCAAACCTTGTTCCTTGATTTTAAACTATGGGTTAAATAAAATTGGCTATAGCCAATTTCTAGAGGGATTAGACATGGGTGGGTTAGGAGTCACTCAGTTGAGGGTGGAGAAGAGAGAGGAGAGATGAGGAGGAAAAGGAAGAATGAGAGGAGGAGCCACCCTGAGGGGAGATGGCATGTGGCCATCTGGGTACACCACGGGGGAGACAGTCAGGCTGGCAGCCAGAAGAGGAGATTAGGGGTTACTCCCCAGTAATTGTCAAATACAATAACCACAATCTGAGTCTCATTTACTTGTAAGCTAGTGGGGATACGTTTTACTTGATCTGCTGCATTTATACTTGTTGTTCCCAGAGACCACACATAGACCAATGTGACTTTGTCTCCCAAGTTATCCCTGATTGGCAAATAAAGATGCAGACAGCCCAGAGCTGGGCAAAGACACCTAGGCAGGGTTTAAGGTTCCTGGGCTTAGTGCAGAGAGACCATGGAGAGAGAAGGTGGAGAGAGAAGATGCCGTGGTGTAAGCTGGAACTTTAATTTTTATAAATCCTATTTTCATTGATGGTTCTTACATGCTTTAACCTTCCTTTTAGCCCACCACTCACCAGAGATAGTGGGAAATAAGAGATCCAGGAACGTATCCTATTTAAAAAGATTCTTTGGAACAACTCCCGTCTGTGTTTTCAGAAAGCTGGCAGTTCAGTTCCCAGGTTGGCAGTGGCAGCTCCGTCCACTCGTTAACACTTCACAGATACACCAGCAGCCTAGCTCGGTAGAGTCAGGACAGCAAACAGGCATCAGCAAGTTCTCTACCTAGCAGAGACAGCCAAGCCTTAGCCTCAGCTCGAGTCAGCAGGAGTCCCCCAGAGGGACACTAAAAGTTCTCAGCTCTCTCAGCAAAGTGAAGATCAGTGAAGATTCGAAGACAGGAGACCCACAAACTTGGAAGCCTAGTTCCCCTCCACCACTGATGGTTGAGTCCTATTTATGCCCTCCAAACATCACATGTCCTCTACATGTCTTGTCTCAGCACGAGCACCTGTCTCAGCTGACATCACTCTGCCAATCAGCCCAAGTCCTTGGAAGCAGCAACGAACTGCAGCACATCACCAAACGTTTTTTGGTGCGTTTCTCTCTATACCATCTCAACAAATGCAGTTCAACTACACAATGTAAGGCAGACCTTTGCGGGTTCTTAGCAAAGAAACTGTCATCACGTGTCCTTTCACATGCTTGCTTGAGCAGAACATCCTCTCTCCTGTGTCTGCTTCAGCGAAATGTTCCTTCACGAGTCTGCCTTAGCCTTTCACCTGTGTCCACTTTAATGAAACCTTCCTTCACGGGTTTGCCCCAGCAAAACACCATCCAATCGACTTTCCAAAGAACCGTTAAGTTTCTACTTCAATCTTGCCTTAAGTGAATGGGAAGTTGTTCTCTTAAAATTGCTACCTGCTGATTTGAGCTATAGTATTCATTTTAGGGGACTCCCCAAAAATTTTGATCCTAGTCTTAAGAAAGCTAGCTGTCTCGAGCTGTAGCTGTAATTACCCAGTCTCGGTATGCTGATCAAATTCAGGCTTAAGTGAAGGCCTGACTGTATCTGACTGTATCAATGAGGCTGGATATACTGAAGTCATCTGGGTCAGCAGCTTTCCTTGAAGCTGTCCTGGAAGCAAGTCTTTTGAGGAAACAGCACGGAGGCAGGTTGAGATAGGATCAGGTGTCTCAGTATTAGTCTTGTCAGTGCAATAATTTTCTGTGAAAATAGCTCTCACAAATAATGTAGTTCTGTATTAACATATGTATGGCGTGCACAAGGTGCACAGATCAGTTAATGAAGATTATTTTTCTCTTTTTGATCTTTGTTTTGGCAAATGGACATCTTTAGAGATTGTTTGGAGTGTAACTGTCTTTGTCAGGGTTTCTATTCCTGCACAAACATCATGACCAAGAAGCAAGTTGGGGAGGAAAGGGTTTATTCAGCTTACACTTCCACACTGCTGTTCATTACCAAAGGAATTCAGGACTGGAACTCAAGCAGGTCAGGAAGCAGGAGCTGATGCAGAGACCATGGAGGGATGTTTCTTACTGGCTTGCTCAGCCTGCTCTCTTATAGAACCCAAGAATACCAGCCCAGAGATGGTACCACCCACAAGGGGCCCTCCCCCCCTTAATCCCTACTTGAGAAAAATGCCCCACAGCTGGATCTCATGGAGGCACTTTCCCAACTGAAGTTCCTTTCTCTGTGATAACTCCAGCCTGTGTCAAGTTGACATACAAAATCAGGCAGTACAGGCAGTACAGTAACCAAACTTTAATGTATGCTTTCATCTGTGCCATTTGAAAGAACAGCAAGCTAAGTCCTGAAGACATGACTACTGACAATAGTCATGTCTTAACCAGTTTCAGAGCTGTTCCCATATAGACGGATCAGCATATACAGTATCTGTCTTGGTCTTTTATTTCATTTTTCTGTCTGTAGTCAAGATATTCAGAGGGTCTTCCTCTGTCATATTTGACTTTTATACACTTGGAGGGAATCCATAGTTTCCCTTTTTCTGTGTGAACATATGTAAAATCTCCCAAATGCAACATACTTCCTATTTTCTATTCTGCAATTAGGATTTCTATAGGCCTATCTAATCCATCTATCCTTTATAAAAAGGATATATGGATCCTTTATAAAAAGGATATATATTCAGTGTTTTTAACAGCTATGTTACTGGTTTTCTTGATTTTTAAAATATTTAAAGCCAACAGAATATCACTTAATCTATCCCTGGGAGATTTTTTACTTCCCTTTGTTCTATGAGCACCTGCCTTAAGTCTTTGTTAGCTCTCTCCATGCGGGTTTGGTCTGGAGGGCTGTAAACTATATCTGGAAAAGGCATTATGCCTCCATAAAATTGTTGTATTCTAATGGATGCATACATCTGGGCATCATTAGCTTTAATCTGCAAAGGAATCTCCAACATAGCCATTATCTCTAATAAATGTGTAATTTCAGAATCATCTTTCTCAGAATTCAAGGCAGAGCCCATTGGAATTCTAAATGTACACCAGTAGTATGATGCATTAATGTATACATACACACACACACACACACAGTCAAATTTTCCAGCTCTACAAAATAAAACATATATGTTGTTTGACATTGTTTCAGGTAGCATCAATAAGTAAAATCTGGATTTTTAATTCAGCATACAGACTTTTACTTAGTAATTGATCCATGACAATATAAATATAATATCTAGTCTGACCAGGTTGGTTTATAGTTGAAGTCTTTTTCTCTAGTGTCTCTATGGGTTGCCATTCTAATTTCTGAAAACCCTGTGGTGTGGCTTTCTCTTACCTAGAACTACCTGTTTTGGTGTTATTGTAAATTCCACATCCTCTATTCCCTGTCTTATGGCCTCTAACCTAGCATGCCATCTTTCAGTCTTCTCCTTATCTAGGCCTGTCTTGGTTTCTCTTAAAAAGGATATATAAAATTGTAATCATTATTGTAAAACTATTATTTTCATGCTGCTAAGTATAGCAAAATTATACATAATCCAGATGTCTTGTGACATTGTGCCTTTTGGTTTTTATTTTTAACATTGAAAACATTTTTTATTTAGCTATCACATTGCACTGCGGGGTAGTTCTCTGCCCCAGCCTCTCGGTTTACAGAGAAGGGGCAGTTTTGTCCTTTGACTGGAGAAACCACAGCCTCTGTGCTTTGTGTCCCACCTTTACGTTGACTACCTTCCACCACCTGGCCCTGGCCCGCGTGCCATGCAGGGTTGGGCTGCTGATTCTCAGCCTTTGTGCCAGGCCTCTCTGCAGCCAGGCCTCTGCACAGGCACAGGCTTACCCTGCAGGCATGCTCTGGTTTCCTGTGGGCTACAGCACCTGGGGCTGAGCGACCCAGCCTAGCTCTGCCACACCCGGGAAGCGCCTGAGGATCCAGTTAGCAGCTGCTGGCTGTGCCTTTGCTGTACCAGGAAAGTGCATTGAGAGATTTCTCTCTGAGAGAGGCCTTCCCATCCCTTTTGGACTAAGGGCTGTATGCGATTGTTAGATTTGTTGTTATTGTTTGTCTTTAGCGGCTGCATTTCTTAGCCTCTTAGTATTTAAGTGACAAAGCTAGAGCTAGAAGCTGTTGTGTTTTGCAGGGCGGGTTGGCGCCTCACCGGGTAACTTCTCTCAGCTTGTTTGGGTTCTTCTATGCCCCACATAAGATAATCCAAATATAAATTATTAAATTATTTCTATCCCCATCTTGCTTCCAAATTAATGAAACTCCGACTATGATTTATTTATAATAGTTTTTGTGCAATTACTGGGGGATTACCCCTAATCTATTTTCCTATATACTAGAGTGTCTACATCCCCAGCTGTGCTCCCCAAATACTTGCCGTTTGCGATTTCCCGGGTTATTTCTGCTCCACCAGCCTATCCTGTTGGAGATTGATTCTAATGCTTTGATTCAATTGGGAATCTGCATGTCCAAAAGCTAAAGGTCCTTGTCCCTATTTGGTTTTTGGTCGATCAATAGATGCCAGCACCTGATGGCTGGGCAAAGGGAAACAGGGCGAGACCCTTAGAGTTTTGAGGGCTAGGACACAGCGGGGAGAAGACGACATCATGATGAAGTGGTGGGAGATGGATGGTCGGAGGAGCTGCAGGAGATCAAGCCAACCAGCCATGTGAGATTCTGGGTAAGTGGCCACTTCCCCGACTGGGCCTAGGGTAGAAGGCAGAGGGTTAGAAGTGCCCAGCACTTGGGAGGCAGAGGCAGGCAGATTTCTGAGTTCGAGGCCAGCCTGGTCTACAGAGTGACTTCCAGGATAGTCAGGGCTATACAGAGAAACCCTGTCTCGAAAAAAAATTCCAAAAAGAAGAAGAAGAAGAAGAAGAAGAAGAAGAAGAAGAAGAAGAAGAAGGAGAAGAAGAAAGAAGTGCCCAGCCTTTGAGTAGCCAAGGCATTTTAAAATTAACTGGTGTGTGTGTGTGTGTGTGTGTGTGTGTGTGTGTGTGTATCTTCCATTCAAGAATCCAGATAGCTCCTGGGCAGGTGGGTGGGTGCATGGGTGCCAGACGCCGCAGGGAGCCAAATCGGTGTAGCCCGCACTCAATGTTAACCTATTCCCAGGGCCCATTTTACAAGGACACATGCTCCTGATCCATCACATCTAATGGAGACTTCCTGTTCTGTCCATCTTCTTCCTCCTTCCCTCTCTCTCCTCATCATCCCCGCAATGCCCAGCCCAGTAACTAAAACTCTTGTCTACTTCTAGACACCTCAGTAATTGGCTGTAGCCATTTTCATTCAACCAATAGTTTGTGTATGTGAGGATCTGTTCATTGGGGGGTAGCCACATCTTGGGAGCCAGTATTTTGAATACATAGCAGCACCAGACCAACCCCCATCACTTAGGCATTAATAAATAAGCCTCTGTGTCATTATTTGGGTACTGAGGCAGGCATAGAAAATTCCAAATGGTTACCAAAAAAATAGGATGAAAAAGACTTTAAAGGTTCTAACAAGAACAAAAAAGTCTGGTAGGGGTATATATCTGTGATAGATTATAAGTAGGTAGTTCACAGGTGGATCTTTGTGAGTCCAAGGCTAGCCTGGTCTATGTAATAAATTCAGAACGACAGCCAGGACTACATAGTGAGAGCCTGTCAAGGAAGAACAGAGAAAAAGGAGAGAGGAGAGATGAGGTAGAGGATAGGAGAGGGGGTGAGAGGGAGAGGGAGAGACAGGGGGAGAGAGGGAGAGAGGGAAAGGGGGGAAAGAGGAAGAGAGGGGGAGAGGGAGAGAGGGAGCGGAGAGAGGGGGAGAGAGCAGGAGAGAGGGAAAGAGGGGGGAGAGGGAGAGAGGGAGAGGGAAAGGGAGAGAGAAAGGAGGGAGAGAGTGGGGAGAGAGGGGGAGAGAGGGAGAGAGAAAGAGAGGGAGAGAGGGGAGAAGAGGAGAGATGGAAAGAGAAAGGGAGAGAGGGGAGAGAGGGAGAGAGAGGGAGAGGGAGGGGAGGGAGAGAGAGGGAGGAAGAGGGAGATCTGTCTTTGGTTACTGTGTGGGTTCTTCTCTCACCCTTTCCGACCTTTCCACCCCCTAACCCTAGACAGGAGGGAATAAAGGAGAGAGGAAGTGGTGTTACCTTTACACCACTTCCTGGGGCTTAGGGGCACCGAATTCCTTGGGGTAAGTTTGATCTTCGCTGTCAGGGTATCTTTTTCTTCTTGTTCTTTCTTCTTTGTACATGACTACTTAACAAAGTGTGGCCAACCATAACCAACCAACAACCCACACCACTTTCAGGGCCCCAGCATCTATAGACCCTTTGAAGAGTTCCCACAATTCCAAACACAGCACAATTGCACCGATAGAGCACAAGGCAAATCACACTCAGCTGCTGCCGACAGTCTGAAGCAGCCCGTATCCACACCTGGGATTGAAACAAAAACATATTCTCATAATATTTCTGTGTTTTTAAAAGAAATCAAAATGCCCGAGTTGTCTCTCTCTCTCTCTCTCTCTCACACACACACACACACACACACACACACAGATCCATTTCTACCTTAGACCTTTGCACTTCTCATTGTTCCTAAGATTAACAACCCCTTATCTTTCTTGAATCAAACACACCTAAATCTTATTTATTTGAACAAGGTTTTGCTGTTCTGTAACTCCGACTGGCCTGGAATTCACTATGTAGCCTAAGCTGACCTCAAAGCCAGGGCAATTCCCCAGTGGCAGCCTTCTGAGTGCATGAATTACAGCTGTGGACCACCAGGACCTCAGGCTTTCCGGTTTATACTGGTTCTTTCTTTGCTTTTCCCCCTTGTCTTCCCACGGATGGTAACTGTGTGTTTGCAGTTACCTGTTTAGTGTCTTTTCTAGATTATAAAGTCCAAGAGGGCAGAGCTAAAGTCAGTCCTGATATTTGCTCGCCTTTGCCCATCCACTCTTGAGTGTCCAGCACCAGGCTGCTGCTCCTTGGTATTTGTGTTTGTAATGTGACAATCGAAGATCTGCCCCGTTTTGTATGAGTGACTTTAATTTGTAATTAAATCCGAATGCGGGTTTTTGTTTTGTTTTGTTTTGTTTTGCATATTAGCTATTTCAGCCCACTGGTGTCCTTCAAGTAGGATCTCCTACTCTTCACCTAGTATCTGGTAGTTTCTATTCAGGTCACTTGTATTCCTGGCAGGATCCTTAACAATCACAGACCAAATAAAGAGGATTGTGACTTGATGCTAGGCGAGTTCACGTTTCTGCCTTCAGACTGGAATGTGACAGCCTGGTTCAATAGCTCCATTCAAGCCAGCATAGAGAGTCCCTGGCCCGGCCTTGACCAGCGGGCTGGAGGGAAGCTGCTCGAACCTTCCGTACAGCATGGCAGCTCCCGAGGCCGAGGCACAGGAGACAGTCTTCCGTACAACAGGGCCGCCTACAGACTCGGAGCCGCGCCCCTTCCCGCCCAGCTCCCGGAAGTTTCCTTTTGAAAGCGCGGCGGCAGACTCTACCGAGGACTGGGCAGTTGCTGCGGAGCATCATTTGAAAGGGAGCGGAGAGAACGGCGGATGGGAGCAGCCGGCACCGGGGTTAGGCTCTGCGGATCCGAGGCTAGGATGTGTGCGGGCGGAAGGACGGGCGGGCTGGCGTGGCGGGGCTCCAGCGCTGCTAATATCCGCCTTGCACTTCTAGGGTCCAGCCAAGCCACCCGGCTACGATGGCCAGCGCTAAGACGGTGTGTGACGCACAGCTCCACACGATGCCGAGCTGCGGCTTGCCCGCAGGTGGGTGTCCACACCGCCGCCAGCCGGGACTCTGTGGACTATGCTAGGAGTAAGAGGGTCGAAATCTGTATGTCGGGGCGGCGTTCGGTTAGCTCTGACATCCTCCTGCTCCTCACCCCCAACTGGGCTGTGTGAGAGTCCCTGTTCCTACTCCTGACCCAGCCCCCTTCTGCGTTTACCAATTAGATCCAAATTGTTGGTTGTTTTTTTAGGAATAGCTCTGTGTGTGTGTGTGTGTGTGTGTGTGTGTGTGTGTGTGTGTGTGTGGTGTAGTGGTGGTGGGGAACTGAGATCCAAATTGTTGGTTGTTTTTTAGGAATAGCTGTGTGTGTGTGTGTGTGTGTGTGTGTGTGTGGTGTTGTGTAGTGGTGGTGGGGAAACTCATGGCCTGGGACACACACAGATCCTGCCTCTGCCTCCTGAGTGCTTAAATTAAAGGCTTGTGTCACCATGCCCAGTGACAGGCCTCACTTTTTTTCTTCCCCGCCCCCTCCATTTTTTAAAGCTAGGTTTCACTCTGCAGTCCTTTGTAACGTTAGCTCTCAGCAACAGTCCCACCCCAGCTCTGGAATGCTGAAATACAGACTCACTGCCACCACACTTGCCTCTCTAGGACCAACTTTTTTTTTTAAAATCCTGTGTCTGGTGCAGGGGAGGCTTGTGCATATGAGCACAGGTGTCCAAGGAGGGTCAGGAGTCTTGAACCCCTGGAGCTGGAGTTACAGGCAGTTGTGAGCCACCTGATATTGGTGCTGGGAACAAAACTCCAATCCTCTGGAAGAGTAATTTTCCCTTTTAGTCTATGAGCCATCTCTCTAACCCTAGAAATCACTTTTTATGCAGTTATCCTTTTTATTGCCAGGTTAAGATTGGTTGTCTTAAAAAAACAAACAAACAAACAAACAAACAAAAAACTCTTAAATAAAAGGCCGGGCGGTGGTGGTGCACGCCTTTAATCCCAGCACTTGGGAGGCAGAGACAGGCGGATTCCTGAGTTCGAGGCCAGCCTGGTCTACAGAATGAGTTCCAGGACAGCCAAGGCTACACAGGGAAACCCTGTCTCGAAAAAACCAAAAAAAAAAAAAAAAAAAAAAAAAAGATTGGTTATCTTGCAGGTGTGGGTTGTCAGAGAAGAAAATCATTTGAGAAGTGGCATAGTGGGGAGAAAGCTCCAGGATTCCTTGTTCACATTAACTGATGCACAGTGGCTCTCCCGCGCAAACCATCAATATATGTTGAGTGGGATGAGAGAGACGAACCCGCCCCAGACAAAGTTACTGAGAACCTTGAGAGAAGAGAGAGGCGTGACTGAAAACAGTTTGTAGCTGCTCCTCTGTCTTGGTCTGTGCTGATTTTCTTGTGGTTGAAAGTCGTCAGGGGAGGCTTGTAGAGGCTGTATTGCCTGATGTGCAGATGATAGCATAGAAGATGGTCCTGGCGTTGGGCAGCTGTTAGGGGGGATTCAGGAGCAGCCTTTTACCATTCCAGATAATTCCACGCAGCGGATTGGAGAACTGTAGCAGGCAGACTTGGCCTCTGAAGTGAAATAGAACAGGTTTTTCCACCAGGCCCTGGGTTCCTCCAGCACCCTAGCGTCCTCAGCAGAAGCGCTGATCAAGGAGTGGAGGCAGGGCTCTGCTGCTGCTCCCCCCACGGCCCCCCACCCACTCCCTCCTCACAGCGCCCTGGATAGCTGGCAGTGACCAGCCTTCCCAACCGAGCCCAGCTTTCACCTCGCTGCTTGCAATCCCTGTCCCAGCTTCATGATCACACGTAAGGTTTGTAGGTGGTCTCCACTACAAAGAAGAAACAGAGCTAGGAAATGAAGGTGGGCGTGGTACACACCTGTCACCCCGGCGCTCTAGATACCCAGGAAAGAGGACACATGTGAGCTCCGGGCCAACATGTCCATGTAGTGAGCTGCAGGCCAGGGTTGTACAGTAAGACCCTGGCGGGAGGGGTTTGAATACCAAGTTTGACCATCTTCTCTTCCCTTACACCAGCTATCTAATTCTCCTTAGTGTCTCTCTTTCTAGGAAACCATCTTAAGTTCTACTGACTTTCTCTACAGTATAGTCCTCGGGGTTCAGCAGATACTGATTGTTGGAGCTGATTGCAATGAATGAATTATTTTTCAATTTATTATGAACTCGTATTACATGGACTAGATATATTATTATATTTAATTTACTACTACTTGAGTTGACAAGGTAATACCACAAAGATACTTCTTTCCTCTGACAGAGACCTGGAAAGAACCCATTTAATAATTGCATAGTGTTAGGAATATTGAAACTACAGTTTTAATGTCCTGAAAATTGTACCTATAAACAAAATGTGTTAAGTTGAGGAACTGTATTTACTCCAAATTAATATGCAGCAAGTTATTTGGATGAAGTTTTTATTAAATACAAAGTGCTCTACAATATGATTCAGCACTTTATACCTCATTTCTTCATCTTAAGTATTATGCCTTGTAACCTACGTCCAGCTTAAAGGAGCCATTTTACAGTGAAGAAAGTGGAGTTAGTATAATCTAAAAACTTCTGAGCTGGAAAGAAATAGAACAGCTTAGGAGATTGGGCCTGACAGGTGCTGTGACCTGTACATGTCAGACCATGTGTGTGGGGAGGGGTTACTGGTCTGGCCCAGGAAGGAGATCAGCAGGAGGGCCAAGTCGGAATCTCTTAACAAGGGGTCAGGAAGGGCAAGAGCCTGGCGTGGGGAAGAGGAGAGGAGAGTTTATATGTACAGGGCAGTGAGACATGCCGCTGACATGTTCCTTTTAGTCCACTTGCGGTTGATTCCTGAGCTCTGGTCATATACCTGATATTTCCCTAGCCGCAGGACATGAAGATGTTACAGTGGTTGGGAAGACATTTTGGTGAGAGTAGGCCACACTTCAGAGAATGCAGCTAGATACTGTCTGGGGAGAACGGATGTGGCGCCCTGAGAGGGCGGTTCCACCTGGGTTTTCCTTCTGCCTCCATAGTCACGTGGCTGTAGCCTGTCGAGTTTGGTGTGTCATCAAGCACACAAAGCAGTGAGTTTTGTGTGTTGGTGCGATCCTTGTTGCGAGATATTTGATCACATTGTGAACCCTGAGATTGTGAACTGGAAAAAGCTGTTTCTTGCGGTGTGGCCCAATCCTAAGCACACACATTTAACCCAAAAGCTTTCTGTGAACAAGAGTTAAGTGAAGTCAGTGACAGGCCAAGAGGCAGAGCAGCAACCAGTTGACAGGGAATGAACTTAAGAGTCAGGAAAGAGAAGGGGGAGGGTCTGTGAGGCAAAGGGTATTTAAGACTGTGGAGACGGAGCTCCGTCTAGGACATCAGTGGAGTAGGAGGTCAGTTGGGCACTTCCTGTGCCTCTCTGAGCTAGCAGGCTTTCACCACAGCAACTGGCTTCTGAGTCCTCATAGGTAAATCAAACATTGGGGATTTTGTTTTATAAAACAATAACACCAAGCCGGGCAGTGGTGGCACCTGCCTGTAATTCCAGCACTTGGGAGGCAGAGGCAGGCGGATTTCTGAGTTCCAGGCCAGCCTGGTCTACAGAGTGAGTTCCAGGACAGCCAGAGAAACCCTGTCTCAAAACAAACAAACAAACAAACAATAAAACAATACACCTACAAACCCAGCGTTTGGAGGCAGAGTCAAGAACAGCCTCTACATCTTCAAAGCAAATGGTTGGAGAGACTTTCTTTGGAAACAATCTCTAGTCCTATATTAAGATCGGACAGTATGAAAATAAGGGTTTATGGGAGCTCAGAGTGGGGCTCTAGCTCAGCAAGGAAGCTGTTGGGTCATACTGTGGTTTCCCTCCATTTTTCCCTTTCAGAGACACAAACTCGAGCTACTTCTAAATTACCTGTTAAATCCAAAGAAGCTGACACGCTTAGACATCTTCATTCAGGAAGTTCGGAGCCTGATGTTACAAAAGTCGCCAAACCAAGACGAGAAAATGGGTGAGAGCAGACGGCTGACATCGGGTTATAACACCTTAGGAGAGAGCCCAAGTGCTTGCCCTGTGTGGTCAAGGGCCTGGGTTGACTCTCCAGCAGAGAGGTGGAGGGACAGGGAGAGATACTGATTTTTCTAGAAATTACTGAGCACCCAGAAATGTTTGAATAGAGATTGAAGAGACGGCTTAGCAGCTCTGACTTTGAGAGGACACTGGTTCTGTCCCTAGCTGTTGTGGATAACCCCGCTCTGGTATCTTGATGTTAATTCCACTCCCGGGAGGGGCTGCAGACGAGGAGTTAATCCGGTACACAGGTGTCTTGTGAACCTTCTCCCCACCTTAGCTTAGCTTTTCAAATAAAGGCTAGAGCCGATGAGTAGGAGGAAGGAGTAGATGCTGAAAAGTTTTTGGACAAGAAGGGAGGGAGGAGGGAGAGGATCAACAGAGGAGGAGGTGGACGGAGATTGGAGGGAATTGGAGAAACAGCAGTTATATGGGATCTCATCGATGGGAAGAAAGTGGCGTAGTGGGAGATCTGCCCAATCTAGGCATGCGTGTAGCTTGTATTCTAATTAATTGAGTTGAGCCGGGCAGTGGTGGCGCACGCCTGTAATCCCAGCACTTGGGAGGCAGAGGCAGGCGGATTTCTGAGTTCGAGGCCAGCCTGGTCTACAGAGTGAGTTCCAGGACAGCCAGGGCTACACAGAGAAACCCTGTCTCGGAAAAAATAAATAAATAAAAAATAAAATAAAACATAATTGAGTTGTGATTACATGGTAATCATGTAACTCAAATCCATCTCTCACCTAGCTCCAAGAGATCCAGTGTCCTCCTCTGACCTCTGTTAGTTCCAGGCACACATCTGATGCATATTTATACATGTAGGAAAAACACCCATCCACATAAAATAATCCGGCCAAGCAGTCATAGCCTGAAAGCTGAGGCTGACTGTAAGCCTTATGCACGGCCTGAGCGGGGTCCAGCCCCAGGGTCTAGCATGCACCTATGACTCTAGGCAGTGACCCTCTTCCAGGCGAACGTGGTTGACATGAGATAGCCATAACATCAGAAGCGAGCTCAGGTCTGTCAGGTTGTTGCGGGTGAAACCAGTGCGCGTGCTCAGCCCTCAGCCTGGGCTGTTTTTCGGGATGTACTCTTTGGTTCTTTCCTTGGAAACTCAACTCTCTTAAGCTAGGTGTGGTAGCATGCACCTGCTCTCCCGGAACTGAGGAGGCTGAGGCAGGAGGATTGGGATTTCAATCCTCAAAACGGCAAAGAAGCCAAGCCCTTCTTTGCACCTTATTTGTAGCACCAAGCATTGTGGTTCTGAGTTTGGTTCTGCTTCCACAGGCAGGTGAAAGCTGCGGAGACAGCCGGCAGGAGGAACATGAAAAACAGGTGAGTGTGGGAGACTGAGGGTGGAGGCTTGCCATTGTGGCTGCAGATGACCGGCCCATTAGGCTTGGGTGGTATGGCTAAGTCTGGGCACCGTGCCATACACCTGAGTGGACTTTCGGGGTTAAGACAGCACCACCATCGGGATGGACCAGTGGTACCATCATCTTGAGCAGTAGACTTAGCAGGAAGCCCAAAAGCTTTTTTTTAAGACATGATTTTTGAAAATTTTACCTGTATATGTGTGCATGTAAGTGCAAATGCCTGGAGAGTCAGACCTCCTCTGAAGCTGGAAGCAGGCAGCTATGAGCTGCCTGACATGAGTGCCTGGGACGGAACTTGAGTCCTCTAGAAAAGCAGTGCAGGCTCTACCCACTGAGCCACCTCAGCAGCCCCCATAACTGGAAAAAGCTTCTTTGTAGATGTGTTGGATTATGCCTGTAATAGAAGTACATAGGAGACTGAGGCAGGATTCTCACAAGTTCAGGGCCATTCTAGGATACATTTTAGGCCAACTAGGGTTGTAGGGTGTACTGTCTAGTCTCACATCATTACAAGCTAGAGTCACTGAAGAAGAGGGACCTTCAACTCAGAAAATGCCTCCGTAAGATTGGGCTGCAGACAAGCCCATAGGGCATTTTCTTAATTAAAGATTAATGAGGGAGGGCCCAGCCCCTTGTGGGTGAGGCTATCCCAGGACTGGTAGTCCTGAGTTCTAGAAGAAAGCCAGCAGAGCAAGCTATATGTAGCAAGTCAGTAAGCAGCACCCTTCCATGGCCTCTTCATCATCAGTTCCTGCCTACCAGTTCCTGCCTCATTTGAGTTCCTGTCCCGACTTCCTTCAATGATGGACAGTGTCTTAGGGTTTTGTGGCTGTGAAGAGACACCATGACAGAAGGCAACTCTTATAGGGACATCATTTCATTGGGACTGGCTTACAGGATCAGAGGCCGAGTCTGTTACCATCAAGGTGGGAGCCTGGCAGTGTCTAGGCAGGCATGGTGCATCAGCTGAAGGCAAAACAGGAGAAGACTGGCTTCCAGGCAGCTAGGAGGGTCTCAAAGCCCACACACTTCCTCCAATAAGGACACACCTCCTAATAAGTGCCTCTCCCTGGGCCATATTTAAACCACCTTCCACTCCCTGGCCCCTATAGGCGTGTTCAAACACATGAGTCTGTGGGGGCCATACCTAGGCATATCAGAATGCAAAATACATTTAGTCCAACCTCAAATGTCTCCACAGTCTATAGCAGTCTCAACAATGTTAAAAAGTCTCTTCTGAGGTTCATCCAAAGACTTAACTGTAATCCCATATAAAATCAAAATCAAAAAGCAGACCACATCCCTCCAACATCACAGGATGTACCATTCCAAAACGTCACAGTGAGGAAATACTGAACCAAAGCAAGACCAGAATCCAGCTGGGCAAACTTCAAACTCTGCATTTCCATGTCTGATGTCAAAGTGATCGTCATAGTTCCAAATCCTTTCATATTTCTCTTGGCCTGGACCCACACTCCCTGTTAGCAGCTTTCCTTAGGTGTCCTAAGCTAACATCTTGGGGTCTCCAAGACAACTTCAGCTCTACACCTTCTTATTCCACTGTTTGGAATCCACACACGGTCTGGGCTCTCCCAAATGACTTAGGTCACTTCTCCAGCTCTGACCTCTGTAGCACTCTGGGCTCTGGTTGACGCCACTCAACAGCTGTTCTTGGTGGTCATCCCATGGTACTGGAATCTCCAAGTCACTGGAGTCTTCTGCTGCAGCTAGACTGTCGCCTCTCATAGGCTCTTCATGGCACATGCCCTCAACAACTTTGCATGACCCCTTCAGTCCTGTGCTGTCTGAAGTGGAAATTTCTGGTTTCTTTGGAGACTCGGTCCTATCATGTAATGTTTTTCTGGAAACTGCCTAATGAAAGGATGTTTTTGCTGAAGCAGACACATGGAGGATGTTTTGCTAAGAACAGACACCTGGTGTTTTTCTGGAAGCTGCTTGAAAAGGGGCATGTGATGTTTTGCTAGAACAGATACTTGAGAGAACACATGTTTGGGAAGGGTATAATATAACCCAACAAACAGTGGCTGGTGCTGTGTGGTATTGGTTCTCCTTGCCACTCTTTGATGATCATAGAAACGTACCAAAGAACTGGGGCTGTTCCAGAGGGTTCTTGCTGCTTCTGGGGACTCATGGGCCAATTCTCAGAGCCTTGCGGTTTTTTTTTTTTTTGTTTTTTTTTTTCTGCATCAAGCTGCCACTGCTGATTCATTAATGGTGTTTGCAAGTGAATTGAGCTACTGCTGCTGATTCACATGAACTGAACTGCTGATATCCTGACAACCAAGATTGGATTCACCCAAAGAACTATTTCTAAACAGGCCCACATCTTCCATTGCCTTATTAACCTCTCCTTTCCACTGCCTCTGTTGGGTGGTGGGATAGAAAGGAGGGTAAAGTATTTAAGTACACTTATTAAAGTGGGTTTTTAAAAATATAAGCCTACAGCCATCAACAACAACTGAGGCTGCACCTTCACCAGTGGCATGAAAAACAGACCATGACCAGGGCCACTTTTATAAAGGTCAACATTTAATTGGGTCTGGCTTAAAGGTCCATTATCATCAAGGTGGGGCATGGCAGTGTCTAGGCAGGCACGGTACCGGAGGAGCTGAGCGTTCTACATCTCGTTCCAAAGGCAAACAGACAGACTGGCTTCCAGACAGTTAGGAAGGTCACAAAGCTGACAGTGACACATTTTCTCTAACAAGGCCACACCTCCTAATAGTGCTACTCCCTAGACCAAGCATATTCAAACCACCACAAACAATGATCTGGAAACAAGCCAAATAAAATCTTTTCTTCCCAAGTATTTTTGGTCATGCTACTTCATCACAGCAATAGAAACCCTATTTAAAAAAATATACCCCAGGCAGTGGTGGCGCACGCCTGTAATCCCAGCACTTGGGAGGCAGAGGCAGGTGGATTTCTGAGTTCAAGGCCAGCCTGGTCTACAGAGTGAGCTCCAGGTCAGCCCGGACTATACAGAGAAACCCTGTCTCAAAAAAACAAAAAAAAACAAAAACAAAACAACAACAACAACAACAACAACAAAATATATATATATATACACACACACACACACACACACACACACAAAGAAAGGAAAAAAATTTCAGGGCTGGGGATGGTCCAATGGGTAAGAGTGCTTGCTATGTAAGTGTAAAGACCTGGTTAGAATCTCGGCACCCTCCTTAAAAGCTGAGCATGGCCGCACCTGCCTGTAACTCCAGAATTAGGAGGGGGAGGTAGGTAGCTAGGAACTGGCTGGCCGGTGATCTAGGGGAGCTTCAGATCCAGGAAGACATCTTGTCTCAGGGGAATGAAATGGAGAACAATGGGGAAGATCCCCAGAGTCCTGCTCTGGCCTCTGCATGCAACTGCACATGGAAGCACCATACATGTACTATACATGCTTACACACGTGTTTTTGAAAAGTCAGGGCATTCAAAGTGAAGGCTTAAATGTTAAGGATTACAGCTGATGATTACATGTTTGCCATGTGTCAGCAGACAGGTTAAGCATTGTCCATGGATCCTCTTTTATTTGTAGTAATATTATAAAATGGAGCTATTGTCTTCATTCTAGAAATGAGGAAACAGAGCTTCAGGTTACAGACCATTGTCAGGAAGTCAGGATTGGAACCCATTTGAACAGTTCACTAGCACGTACGCCTAAACCTGGTACCTATTCATATTAACTGCGACCTTTATTTTAGCTACAAACCATTTAATAAGCAAAAGCCGGAGGAGGAGCTAAAGGATAAAAACGAGCTGTTGGAGGCCGTCAACAAGCAGTTACACCAGAAGCTGACAGAGACTCAGGTCAGATGCCCAGTTCCGACTCCTCCACTGCCTCTGGTGATGGGGTGAACTCCTGCTGGGTGGGAGCATGGGGACCCCTGCTGGGGTTCACCAAGAGGACAGGCAGGGAAGACCTACCTCTTGTAGGATGTCTCCTGATTTGTGGGTTTGCCACTCCATAGGGGGAGCTGAAGGACCTGACGCAGAAAGTGGAGCTACTAGAGAAGTTTCAGGATAACTGCTTAGCAATTTTGGAGAGCAAAGGACTCAACCCAGGTGAGAGAGCACACGGGCTCTGTTGGCAGTGTGGCACCTCTGCCCGTGAGGGAAGGAGCTGCTCGGCCAAGCCCTAAAGGTTTTTCTGTTTCTCAATGTTCTGACCTGTGATGGCGATTCTTGATTACATCTGGAATGAACTATAATCCAGAAATGGGGGACTCTCCTGTGATCTAGATCTTGAGGCTGGAAGACAGGTTTCTGACCTGGATCTTGACATGGAGATCTTGAGGCCTAGTGGCCACGAAAATCTTAGGCACAGGCAAGGTAGTACGTGCTTTTTTTTTTTTTTTTTTTTGGTTTTTTGGTTTTTTGGATTTGTTTTTTCGAGACAGGGTTTCTCTGTGTAGCCCTGGCTGTCCTGGAACTCACTCTGTAGACCAGGCTGGCCTCGAACTCAGAAATCCACCTGCCTCTGCCTCCCAGAGCGCTGGGATTATAGGCATGCGCCACCACCACCCAGCCACAGTACATGCTTTTAATTCCAGGAAACTGAGGCAAGCAGATCTCTTGAGTTCAAGGTCAGCGTAGGAAAAATCAAATTTTAGATACAGTTATGGTAGATACAGTACAACTTCATCTCGGCCACACCTTCTGCTGGTGGCCTACATAAGGACACTGGAAGAAGGAAGTTTCACTCTCTTCTTCGACTGCTTGCACTTGCTTGCCAGCACATCTGTGGGAACCTTCTTCTACAGAAGACCAACTTAAACAGCTAGCCTCGTGAGACTGACTGCTAGATTCTTGGACTTCCCATTCACAGCTGCCCATTGTTGGGTTAGTTGGACTATAGACTGTTAAGTCATTACAATCAATTCCCTTAATATGTAGACCTTCCATAACCTCCGTGACTCTAGAGAACCCTATCCAGGACATAAGGAAATACCCATTTCTACCTGACTAGTAGAATATGACATAACTGTAGAAAGACACTTCATTCTTAGCTAAACACTGTCCATTCATTCAGTGCCAGCAGCTATGAGCTTGCAAAGAGGCCAGAACATTGTGTTTCTTTCCAGGGCAGTAGAAGGTAGCTTACAAGGTGACTTGCTCAGGTGACAGGAGGGACAATTCTATCTCAACAGTTCCTAAGTTGGCTTTATCCCAGTGCCTGCAATGGAACACCTGGGTAGGTATAGCTCAGTGGATGAATATATGTTTAGGATATGGTCTTGAGACCTTGGGTCCTATCCCTAATACTGTACCCCCCAAAAAAGAATTTGTCCAAAGGCTATAAGATAACCTCAGGCTGGACTGAAGAGAGCCAGAGACTGCCCAAGAATGAGGCTTTGACCCCTTTGAGTTAGGAATACTGACTCTGTACTGGAAATGGAACCCAGGGCCTGCCACATGCTAAGGTTTATTACATCCACAGATACAATTTTAGGGTTGGTGGTTGGGAGAGTTTTTTGTTTCTTTTTTTTTAAAGACTTTATTTTGTGAGAACGTTTTTCCTACATATATGTGCGTGTACCTCATGCAGACCTGGTACCCTCAGGATCTAGAAGAAAGTACTAAATCCCCTGGCACTAAAACAGTTTTTGTTTGTTTGTTTTTGTTTTTTGTTTGTTTTTGTGGGGAAGGTAGGGTTTTGAGACAAGTTTTTATTAGGTATCCCAGGCTGACCTTGAACTTTGGATCTTACTGCTTGAGCCTCCTAGGAGCTGGAGTTAAAAGGCAGGGGAATACCACTCCTAGCCCCACTGTAAGGTGCAGGTACACTGGTATTATCTTAGCCATTGTTGTATTGCTGTGACTGAGGCAACTCATAAAAGGAAGCATTTAATTTGGGAAGCTTACTTACAGTTTCAGAGGCTAAGACTGCATCATGGGTAGAAGCATGGTGACATTCAGGCAGGCAGCAGAACAGGAGCTGAGAGGTACATCCTGATCTGGAGGGAGATGGAGAGGGAAGAAGGAGTGGGAGAGGTAGGGGGAAAGAGAGGAGACAGACAGACTGACTGACAGACAGACTGACTGTGCTTTGCCATGGGCTTTTGAAACCTCAAAGTCCACTCCAATGACACACTACCTCCAACAAGGAAATTAAAGTGTGTGCTGAAGCTGGGCCACACCACAACTACAAACAGGCGTTTCCGGTAAACAACACAATCTTGGGGTCCACAGATCAACTATTCTGCAACATTTCTATCTTAACATTGCATAAGTACAATACCTTAAACAGGAGTTGAAATACATATGCGTAGTATGTTGTAACAAATATAATCCTGATCTGTGTCATTATACAAAGATCTATATCAGTGTATGATGCGGTAATTGTTGTTTGAGGGTTTTGACCCCACCTTTAATCATTTAGTTCCCGAGTAAAAGACAGGTTTATATAATAAGCCGTAAAGCATTAGAGCTGGGTAGATATCAACCCTCTATGCTCTTTTGTCTACTTCTCTGTCAATAAGCCTAAAATATCACTTGTCATGTTCTGCCTGGGCCACTCTAACTGGCTGGCCCTCGTGGCCATGAGCGCATGATCCACCTACCCCATGGCACCTTCTTCCTTCTCTCCCCTCTCTCTCATGGAGCCTTAGAACCAAAGCCCCGCCTACCTCTCTCCTGCCCAACCTCAGGCGTCTTTACTCAACCAGCAGTTTTAAGGAGCAAGCTTTGCACCACAGAAGCTGCCATATGTGAGATTCATATGCCACATCTTGAGGCAACTAGACCTTAGGATACAGAATTTAGTATTACAGTACACAGCAACAGATCAAACCTCAACAAATGTAACCAATATAACCTGTAATCAGTATCAGTATACAAAGATCTGTACCAACGTAAGATCTTTGGCGAGTAGCAGCTCTGGGGTCGAAGGGCAGATTCAGCAATCTAGACTTCTTTCCTACTATTCCTATCCCCCTTTTTCTTTTCATCCCTTCTCCCCCGCTTTTCCCCCAACACTAGATAGGAGAAAAAGAAGGATAAAGGAAAGAAAAAGGAATCCCCAAATCTAACCTTCCTCGGTTTGTTTCCTCCCTGATCAGGACTATAACAACTTGGAACCACCCTCAAATGATGACAAACATCCATCATCCCTGAGCTACCAGAACCCATCCACCCCACCCCACCCCTTGGGAATGGGGCACCACTCTTTTTTTTTTTTTTTTTTTTTTTTTTTTTTTTGGTGTTTTGGAGACAGGGTTTCTCTGTATAGCCCTGGCTGTCCTGGAACTCACTCTGTAGACCAGGCTGGCCTCGAACTCAGAAATCACCTGCCTCTGCCTCCCAAGTGCTGGGATTAAAGGTGTGCGCCACCTCCGCCCGGCCAGGGGCATCACTCTTAAAACTGCTTCCTGCTGACTTGGGGCATCGTTTTCCTTTTGGGGGCCCCCTAAAAAGTTGGGATATCGGTCACTTTTAAGAAAGGTAGCTGTATTTGCTATATATCATATATAGTACTTATAGTACTGTCCAGCACTGAGAAAATTCAGGGCTTAACATAAAAATCAGCGTCTGAATATGCAATGCACAAGAGCAACCCTCAACAGACTCTGGCCATTTTCAAACCGGGAGAGACAGGTGTTGCATATAGCTTTTCTCTACCCCACCTAAGCTCCAGGAAGGGCAAGCTACCAGCCCCTTCCCCCCAGCTTCCCTCGAATCCCTGGATAAAAGGCACAGATACACAGTTGCTCTTTTTCAACTTGCCTTTGACACAATTGCTGGATGCTAGTATCTCCCACCTGGGAAAGCAAGCGTGCCCTTAACAATATTCTTATCTCTGCACCTCCCACCTGCTCTAAACTTTAATTGGCAAGATACATTAGTCACTGCTAAATATCCCTATAGGAGCATCTGGCCTCAGGCCCCCACTCCTCCTGAGACCTCAAATGGCTGCACGGTTCTTCTCTCTCCGAAGCTTGGAGAACCCTCCCCTCCTCTGCGTCTATCTCCTTTTGTCCTTCCAGGGACCCATAAGTCCCACCTATTTCTTCCGCCCAGCAATTGGCCCATGCTTTCTTTAATAGCAGATCAAGAACCAAATAGGGAACAGGACCTTAGCATCAGCACCTCCCCTACAGACAGCTCTGAAGAAAACACAGCTAGCTATGCGGGCTGCCATGAAAGACATGTTCAGGGAGAGCTTCCAGGAGCAGGCGCTGAAGAGGCTTTCCTCAGGAATGCACGTGTACTTGTCCATGGAGGGCCATTTCTCCTCTGGGTTGAGGTGTCTTCTCACATGAGGCTCACTTTGTTGTGTCTGCCCATTTTAGGCCGAGAGACCCTGGCATCAAAGCAGGAACCCACCACAGATCACTCGGACTCCATGGTGAGAGCTTGGGTATAGATGGGTGGGGCCCTGGGTTCAGCCAGGGCTCAGTGTTAAACCTTCCAAGTAAGAGTAAAGACCATCATTCAGATTCTTTGGTCAAATTATGCAAGCTTTATTTTCTCGCAAGGCTGTCTCCCTTGCTCAGGGTTCAAGAAAATATCATTGAACATACAGTGGGATTTATATAGCCCCTGCCCCCCCCCCAAAAAAAAAAAACTGTAAGACTAGTTGGTTTTTGAGGATAAGAATTTTGGTTACATAGGAACTTTGCTGATCATTTCAGAAGTTATTTGGCCCAACATCTAATGGGGGTAGGGGGATGACGGTCAGGGCATAGGGTATGGAACATGTCAAATTCCAGAAAATGGGTCAAGACCTGGTCACACCCAAGTTTTACAAGAAGCAAGAATGAACTTATTTTGACCTTGTAACAAGATGGCTTTTAATCTTAAGATGGAATCAGGCTGGCCCATCCCCCAAACAGGATCCAAGACCTCTGCTTGTGCTTTGCAGAGATGCTAAGATGCTTCCCTTGGATGCCCATGATAATAGAGAGAGAAATGGTCTGTGTACTTACAGCACATTTTCCTTGGAAGGTAGTTTTTATCCTCACAGGTAGATATGAGTGAATGTGGACTGACAACATACTAAAACACGGAATGGGGCTGAGGGGAGGCCTCAGTCAGCAAAGTGCTGGCCACACAAGCACAAAGACCTCAGTTCAGATCCTCAGGTAAAAGCTGGGTGGTAGAGGAGAGAAATCAGGTGGATCTCTGGGGCTCACTGTCCAGCCAGCCTAACCAGCTGCTTACCTTAGGGACCCTGTCGCAAAACTAAAGCAGAGATGGCCATGGGAGGCAGGGAGCGGGCAAAGGGTCTTGCCCGCCAAGCCTGATGACCTGAGTTCAACCCCTGGACTGGGCCCTTCACTTTGCCCTGTGGCCTCCACATGGTGGTATAAATCCCCCCTTACCTGTAAGTAAATAAATAAATGCTTTTTAAATAGTAGAGAGCTGTAGAGATGGCTCAGTAGGTAAAAGTCCTTGTGGCAAGCCCCACAACCAAGTTTGATCCCAGAACGCATGTGATAGAAGGAAAAAACCAGTTCTCCAAGTTGCCCTCTGGCCTCTACACACAATTCATAATGCATGCACACGTATGTTCACATGCATATTAAGTGGGGTTTTTTTTAGTGTTTAAGGGTGGAGGGGAAGGGTGGTTAGAAGGCTTAAGATGGCAGGTCAGGGGATTGAGGTCCTGCTATACAAGCATTGCCATCTGAATTTGATCCCTGGAGGGAAAGGTGGATGAAAAGAACCCACTCCAGAATTGTTCCATGAGCTCTACATATGTGCTATGCCATGCATGCATATACATATACAATATTAATAATAATTTTTAAACATAGAAAGCAAAGAAGATATCTGATGTCAGTCTCTGACCTCCACAAGAATTTGTAACTGCATGTATGTGTGCATATGCCACAGGTATAAACACGCACAGGAAGGTGGGGGTGAGAGAGAAATCTGGGGCTATGGTTCAGGAGTACAGTGCTTACCTAGTATGCCTGTCATCTAAGGTTGACTGCCAGCACTTCAAACACACCACACATGCACGTGTGTGTACACACAAAAACTTTTGATGGGCAGAACTTGTATAAGGAGACTGTGTGATTTCCCTATTCTGCGCTTCACCAAATTTCTTCTCTATTCCATTGCTGAGAACTCCGTAAAGCCAAGCCTGTTTGAATTTATAATTTCCTTTTGGTTCCTTCCCTAAAGAAAGGTAGATTATTTGGGGCGTAAAGGCTCCAAATGTCTCATCTCCCCCCTGAGGAAGGTCAGTTATCACAGTGCCAGCCAAGAGAGCCACCTCTGGCTTCCTTCTGAGTTTGCTGTGACTTAGCCCCTGAGGTCTGTGCAGTATGGAGCACACAGTAAATTTGATAAATTTAATACCTCAAGGAAAGAACCTGTAGTAAGAAAGCAGGCTTCTTGGGACTGGACTATTGAGATTGCTGGGATATTGGATTAGATGCAGGGAATATTACTGCTTTATATATGGCAAAGAGGAACAGTTCCTAAGAGCAGTGCCCATTCAGAATCTGGCTCTCCAGTGACTTGGGTTCAGTCAGTGCTCAGGATATGTCATTGAACAGAAAGGATGATAGCCACCATCTAATTCATGTGTGTGTGTGTCTGTCTATCTAATCTATGTCTCTCTGTCTGTCTGTGTGTCTCTGTGTGTTTCTGTATCTTCCTGTGTGTGTCTGTGTGTGTCTCTATCTCCCTGTGTGTGTCTGTGTGTGTATCTATCTGTGTGTGTCTGTATCTCCCTGTATGTCTGTGTGTGTGCGTGCATACACACCCCCTCCCTTTTGAAATAAGGTCTCACCACATAGTCTCCACCATCCTGGACACACTATGTAGGCCAAGCTGGCTCTGAACTCAGAGATCACCATCTGTCTCTGCCTCCCAGGTGTTGGGACTAAGGCTTTTGCTGCAACACCAGCTCAACTCTGTATGTTCTTTACTCTTAGCTGCTGCTAGAAACTTTGAAAGACGAGCTGAAGGTTTTCAATGAAACTGCGAAGAAGCAGATGGAAGAGCTACAGGTAAGGGCAGGCGCGCCCAAGGCTGCACCGCCTTTCACCACGGGTTATGGATCCTTGGGGAACAGTTCTTCTATTTTTCTTTTTTAGAGTATATTTTGCCTAACTGTATATACGTACAGAATGTGGGAGGCAGTGCCCATGGAGGTCAGAACTGAGCTACAGGCATCTGTGAGCTGCCATGTTCCGTACTGCAAACTGAAGCTGGGTCAGCTTTGCAAGAACAGCCACTTATGGGCTGGAGAGACGGCTCAGCGGCTAAGAGCACTGACTGCTCTTCCGAACGTCCTGAGTTCAATTCCCAGCACTCACATGGTGGCTCACAACCATCTGTAATGGGATCTGATGTCATCTTCTGCTGTGTCTGAAGACAGTGACAGTGTATTCACATACATACATACATACATACATACATACATCTTAAAAAAATAAAGCAGCCACTTAACTGCTGAGCCATCTCTCTGGTTTTTCCTTCCTTCCTTCCCTCCTCTTTTCTTCTTCCCTGCCCCCAGGAGGATCTTGCTATGATCCTCCTACCTCAGTCTCTTCACAGGGATTATAGGCGTGAGCCACCATTCTTGGCTTTTTATTTACTTGTCTTTTGACATTTATGTTTACTTATGTGCCTGTCAATGTGTGTCGTGTATGTGCAGGTACCCATGGAGACCTAAGAAGGCTTCAGATCCCCTAGAGCTAGAGTTAGAGACATTGGTGAGGTGCCTGACATGGATACTAAAAACTGAACTTTAGTTGTCTGAAGGAGCAGGGAGTAGTCAACTGCAAGGACACCTCCAGTCCTCCTGCCTTTACATTACACTTTAGTGTGAATGTATGTGGGCCATAGTGCACACGTGCCCCAGTGCATGGGGCTCAGGTTATCAGCAGGTGGCAGGCACCTTACCCTTTGCACAATTCCACCTGCCCCCTGCCCGGCTCCTATTTGGTTCATTTGTTGTGTTTGTTGTTTTGACTGCCCCTACCTCCAAGAACTGCAGAGCTGAGAGCCAGCCCACTCCCTATGGTTGCAGCTCTGGGAAGACAAACCCCCCCAAGTCAGTTCTACCTCTAAGGCCTGGGCTTCTGGAGAGCCACCATGAAGTGCTCCTTGGGGAGGAAGCGGAAGAGACTAAGGGAAAGGGATGGCTCCTACAGTCCTGAGTTGGGGGCAAAGATGGGGAGAGGGGACATCAAATGACCAGGGCGCTCTGGGTGGGTGGGGCTGACTCAGGGTCAGCAGTCAAAGAGCAACAAGGATCAACTCTCTAGGGATGTAATAGATAACACACTCCAACATCAGACCTAGGTCAAGGGTCAACTCCCTCCTTCCCTTCTGGAGGGGTCCAAGACAGAGTATACTCCAGTCTGGGTTCCATCCAGATCGATGGAACCGTGGCACGTAGGTGGGCGAAAAGGATCGAGAGCAAGGGCCTGCCTAGGGCTGAGGTCGGGTGGGGACAGGGCCTGGGCTCCCGGGGGAACAAGGCTCCTGTTAGGGTTTGGGGTTAGGAGGATAAGTTCCAATGTGCCACAGAAGGCGGCCCAAGGCACCTGGCCCAGTACACTTGTTTGTTTTTAATAAACTATTTTGAAATAATTTTAGATTTATAGAAAAGCTGCATAGCTAATATAGAAAATTCAGGTTCCCCTAGGGTTGATACCTCACGCTGCCCTCACTGGAGTGTCATCATTAACTAAATCCCAGACTTTGTACTGAATCAATTTCTTTTTTAGATGCTTTTCCTCCACAAATGATTCTTTTTGTGTTCCTGAGGACCTAGAAAGGTTCCTGAGGATAAAACTGTTGCAAGACCTGGGGGAGCCAAGTCTCCGGACCTCTAGTGGGCCACACCGTGGTGTGCTCAGAGTTGAGGGAACATTTCATTGTTCAGGTTTAAATACAGAGTAGGAAGATTCCCGAGCCAGCACAGACAGGTTGCAGGCTGGGAAATAAGACGTCTAGTATTGGGCTCGCCGGCCTCTGTGGCACGGGTCCTGGGGTTGTCTTTCTTGTAAGAGTTTTGTTACAGGTTTTCTTTGGAATGATTTCCCTTTCAGGCCTTGAAGGTGAAGTTGAAGTTGAAAGAAGAAGAAAGGATCCAGTTCCTGGAACAGCAGGCCTTGTGTGAGGACAAAGCCAGTGACCTCACAATAGTCCTGGAGGAAATGGAGCAGCTCTTAGAAATGTAACGCAAGGCAAGCGGCCAGGGCTTCTTCCTGGATAAACTCTTGGCAGAGGCCACTTAGGATATCTTCAAGGACTCACTATCCCTTAGGTAAAGCAGCAGTTGAGCAATTAAGGCGGTTGATGCTGGGGTTCCTCCCTCGAGCAGATTGCCCCACCTTCAGATGGCTCTGCTCTCCCGCAAGGGAGGGACCTGGGAGTTTGACTCCACATCCTGTGCAGTAGAGAGCAGCAGCCCTTAGAACTAGGATACCAAACCAGCGGCCCTGAAGACTCTAGAGACTCTTACTCGGAAACATGGGAAAGAAAGCCCCACACCGCGACAGCACGTGCGCTGTGCAGATGTCACCGGTCACTGCCAGCCATGCTGTCCCCTTTGTCTCCTCTCTCTCTCTCTGGTTGAGCTAAGTTTATGAACTTGAAATTCTTGACTTTTTTTGGCTTAATAAATGGGGTGGAGGTATATACAAAGTTAACACCTACCTGAAACTACACCCAGAGCTTTTGAAATAAATGTTTCTATGAATATTAATATTCTAACTAACACTAAGGAATGAAAGTAGCCTTTTTAACCCAGTGTGATGGCTCATGTCTGTAAAAATCATAGGACTTGGGAGGCTGAGGCAGGAGGATTGCCTTGAGTTAGAGAATAGCCATAGCTGCAGAAATCTTGTCTCCAAAAAGCAAGGAAAATGTTGGGGATTAGGAAATGTCACACAAACCATACGTACAGTTAGTTTATAGAACGCACAGCGTAACACTGGAAGTCCAGGTCCACGAGGAGGGAAAGCCAACTGTGGCTCTAGTCTGCTCTCAGGGTAGACTTTCCTAGGAAAAACCAGGTTTAAAGTCTAAAGGGCAAGGAGGGGGGCAGGCGGCTTACTAGGTGAAGTATTACCAGCTAACCTTTAAGCTGATTGGTCCTGAGTGAGGTAAGAAAGATGGTGGACAGGCAGCAAACAAGGTAATTTCAGAACATTGAGATAACGGGGAACAAGTGATTTAATCATATCATTTTGGCTTATTAGTAGCATGTTTCAGTGTCAGTTACACTAGTAACTATGAACTTAATTTCACCTTGTAACATAGAGTCTGAATACAAAATGGCTACAGTTGTGTTCAAAGGAGCAGGCCTCAACAGAGGAAGGAAGAAAGGATTAAATGGCGCCTTGTCTAGATCTATGAGCTGAGCATACTGGCATAAATCCAAGGTATTCCGATTTACCCAGTGCATTTCTATCCACGCCTACGGCAAGGTCTCCTGCCTCCCAGGGTTATCAGCTCTTCCATGTTAGTAGCAATGTATGCCATGCTGTATTTGCCATGTTGGTGGCCAGCTGCCTGTGTTCTGTCTGTATGTCTACAGCTTATCTGCCACAGCCTACCCAGAGCCTCGCGCAACAGATCCTCCCCATTGGGGTCACCAAAGGTGCAGCCATGATCTCCTCCTTAACTGAAACACACCGGCGTTTGCTTTGGCTCTCTCCCATTGTTTTCAAGCTTTCTATTCCCTTCACCAAACTCGCCTAATGTCTTCTTCAAGATCACTACGGCTGCCCAGAGTCCCCCCTCCCCAGAGAAGCTGAGTAATATCCCGGACTTAATTTTTTCTTTCTTTTTCAAATGTATAAAATGGTTTATAATGTAAAGGTACAACTAAGGACCAACACACAGTAGGTGAAGGATATATATAAAGTTTTATATAAGTTCACCATGTACAAGGTGGGACTTCAGGAGGATCCCTATAGAACATTGCATCCTGGCAATGTCACCCTTTGTGACATGTATCTGTTCCTTTGACGGGTGATTCTTCTAAGACTACAACGAAGTCCTGAATGACTAGCAGAGCTCAGGGAGTTGACAGTCACGCAGTCTCGGGGTACACTGTGCTGCTGCTGTTCGTGCTTGCAGGTGACTGAAGGACACTAGCAATAGAATCCACATGGGAGCAGGTGACACACCATCTCTGAGCTGTCTTACGTATTAGTCCATTCTTGCATCTACCAAATCACATACTGAACAATGAGTTCTTGGTTGCAAAAGATTTTTTGCAACCGGCCGTCCATGCCCTTGTGCACACACACACACACTGCCTGTGCCAACTTTAAAAGGCTAAAATTGCTAAACCAATCTCCTATTGTTGATTATGGCACAGAGTATAAATACTCTCTCAGCATTCCTCTGCCCAGAAGATCTGCCCTCTACTTCTTACCCAGTTGTCGCCTGTCACCTCTTTATTACAACCAGTCAGATACAACTCTAGATTACCTCAGGCATGTGAGGAAGAATGAATGTTTACAAAATATGAGGCGGACGGTGGGTCATAGATCAGATGCTGCCGGCACAGGCTGGCCTCAGAACTCAAAGCCCCTGCCTCTGCCTGGGATTTAAGGTGTCATCACCACACTGGTGTCACTCTTATTCAATTAACATACAAAGTAATGGCCTCATTTTGATACTTTCATGAATCTCAACTTCTTAAATTTTGTAAAAAGAAAAAATTTTATCAATTCTATTTTCATAAACTGGGATAAATCCAACCAATCGACATGTGACATAGACCATGTGGAAAGGGACTCACCAAATGTGTTAGGACACACAGGCATTTCTCTAACCGACTCTGCTTTTCCACTGTGCAGTTTTTAGAAGTTGCACATACCCACTGGCGTCTTCTCTCTGTCACAATGAGGGCAGAGTAACTTGGTCAAAGCCAACTCCTAAAAGGCTGTCTGCTGTCCCTTCTTCCCAGCCAGAGATCTGTGAATGTGCAGGAATCACACGGGCCCCAACTCTCATCCTTCATGAGTAAATCAGCTGGGCATCACTGCAGTGCGTGAGGCCTGTTACCCGCCAACTCCTGCACCTGTAGCCCAGTACTCTCCTTATTAGCCTAGGCTTTCCCACTGTTTTTTTTCCAGCTTTGCCTCCAGCCAGAGTCCTGACTGAACATGCCCACTGCCTTCTGTGTTTATCACTGGCGCTTACACTCAGATTAAACCATCAGAAAGCTCGTGGGCTTTTGGGGTGGGAGAGGTGCGCGTGCTCACTGGTAAAGAGTGTGCTCAGTATGCACGAGGCCCTGGAATCCCCGGCAGCCCGCATACCAAGTCCTCTTTAAAACCCAAATGATACTACTGATACAAAGGAAAGATGCAGGAGGCTAGGCTAGGGATGGAGTTTAGTTTGTGAAATTCTTAATAACATGCATGAAGCCACAGGTTCAATCCCAAACATTGCAAAAAAAAAAAAAAAATCAGGTTTAGTGGTGAGATTATGCATGTTGAGAACTGAGAATTCAAGGTCATGCACCACAGGGCTGGAGATGACTCCGCAGTAAAGAGATATCTCTTTCCGAAGACCAGGATTCACTTTCTAGCACCTGTCACACCAGTTCCAGGTGATCCAGTGTCCTCTTAGCCTCTGAGGACGGACACACACACACACACACACACACACACACAAATAAACTTTTGTGGGTTTTTTTGGGTTTTTTTTTTTTTGGTTTTTTGTTTTGTTTTGTTTTGTTTTGTTTTTTTAGTTTTTTTGAGAAAGGGTTTTTCTGTGTAGCCCTGGCTGTCCTGGAACTCACTCTGTAGACCGGGCTGGCCGCGAACTCAGAATCTGCCTGCCTCTGCCTCTGCCTCCCAGGTTCTGGGATTAAAGGCGTGCACCACCACCGCCCGGCTCAAAATAGATAAACTTTTGAAAAAAAAATCATCCTCAACTGCAGAGCAGGAATGCAGTGTCGGGGTTTTCTTTCATGGTTTTAAGGGGAACAGAATTACAGGATGCCATTGTTTCTAAACTATCTGAAAAGCCAGGTTAAAAATCAAATGAGAATCAAAGTCACCAAGATGAAACTAAAATGTGTATCTGCTCTTACAGATCTGAATTAAAGTGGTAACAGCTAGATCTTCCAAACTTTCCTGCTTGATAAAAGAAGTTTTGTCTTAATCCTTACACAAAAGGAGCTCATCTTAGCCTGGACCGGAGGCTAACTTACCTGTCGCAAACAGTTGCTTTCCTACTGTTCCTTATCTTGTCCCCACCTTCCAAGGAAACCAGCCAGTCTGCTTTTCAAAGTCCTTCTCAGTTTATAAAACCTCATGTCAGTGTGCTCTTGGCTTCTCTGGGATGTAGTGCTCAATTCTCAAAGCAATCAGAAACCATAATCTACTTTAACTCTGCTCTCGGATGGATCTAGCAGGCAAAGAGGACACTAAGAAGGAAGTCAAAAACTCCCAAGATCTGTGGAGGAACCTGGGAGAGCCGCTGTGGGTCCCTCATGAAGCCCCTACAGTTCCTCACTGTAAGCGGTTCCCTGCTGGAGTGGATTCTTCTGTCTTGGCATTGAGCACACCACCCAACATCACTTTGGTTTACAGGGTGCGGGTGTTCGTAGTTTACTAAAGTGAGCATTGCCTAGCATAGCCTATAATCTCAGCACCTGAGAAGTGGAAACAACAATCTAGGAGTTAAAAACCAGTCTGGGTCATATGAGACCCATTCCCCTCCCCCCCCAAAAAAAAGACCTGAGGTAGTATACAAAGACAAGAGGACTTTTTGAGACTTGAGAAAAAGAAAGGAAGCCTTTTTCCAGGTGACAAAGTGAGATCCAGTGATTCTCAGCTTGCCTGCTGTGACCCTTTAATACTGTTCCTCATGTTGTGGTGACTCCCAGCTATAGAATTATTTTGTTGGGGGTGTGGTGGTGGCGCATGCCTTTAATCCCAGCACTTGGGAGGTAGAGGCAGGCAGATTTCTGAGTTCAAGGCCAGCCTGGTCTACAGAGTGAGTTCCAGGACAGCCAGGGCTACTCAGAGAAACCCTGTCTCGACAAAAACAAACAAACAAACAAACACAAAAAAGGAAACTCTCTTTAGGCTGGGCGGTGGTGGTGCATGCCTTTAATCCCAGCACTTGGGACGCAGAGGCAGGTGGATTTTTGAGTTCGAGGCCAGACTGGTCTACAGAGTGAGTTCCAGGACAGCCAAGGCTACACAGAGAAACCCTCTCTCGAAAAACCAAAAAAAAAAAAAAAAAAAAAATTATTTTGTTGCTGCTTCATAACTAATTTCGTTACTGTTATAAATCATAATGTAAATATCTGTTTTCCTATGGTCTTGGGTATAATCCATGTGAAAGAGACAGTTGACACCTGGTTTTTTTTGTTTTTTTGTTTTTTTTTCCGGTTGACACCTGTTGACCCACAGTTTGAGAATTGGTGTCCTAGAGTTTCATGGAGGCTTTCTCTCCCTGCTGGGGTGGGATTTTAAATCAGGAGTTAGGGTACCAGAAGCCCACAGTCACACAAAACTTACACCCAACCACTGGAGGGAGTCAGGACAAGAACTCAAAAAAGGCAGGAGCGGATGCGGAAGCTATGGAGGGGTGCTGCTTCCTGGCTGGCTTCCCTATGGCTTGCCTCAACCTGCTTTAAAGAAAGCAGGACCACCAGCCCAGGGATGGCACCGCCCACAATGGGCTGGGCCCGCCCCCTTTGATCACTAATTGAGAGAATGCCTTACAGCTGAATCTCAAGGAGACAGTTCCTAAACTGAGGCTCCTTTCTCTGTCATGATTCTAACTTGTGTCAAGTTGATGCCCCAAATCAGCAAGTACATGTAGCATTTTGATAAAGCTTTGATAATAACCAAACACTTTTAAATCTCAGTTTTATTAAGATTCCGTTTCCCAAGTAGTCATAGTGATTAAACACAGTTTGTTTTGTTTGTTTGTTTGTTTTGGCTTTTCGAGACAGGATTTCTCTGTGTAGCCCTGGCTGTCCTGGAACTCACTCTGTAGACCAGGCTGGCCTCGAACTCAGAAATCTGCCTGCCTCTGCCTCCCAAGTACTGGGATTAAAGGCGTGCGCTGCCGCCGCTGCTGCCGCTGCCACCGCCACCGCCACCACCACCACCACCACCTGGCCAGAATCTAGGATCTTTATCTTTAAGATAAAGTCTTACCATTCAGAAATCCTTATTTACCAAAAATATACTTGTTCTTACATTCTTGAAACAGTTCTTTTTTTCTACTTGCTGGTTCCCTTTTGTTTCATTTCCTTTTTTGGTATCATAAGACATAGTAACTGCATTTACCATCATATTAGAAGAGAGTTGAATTCAAACTACATGGCTTAATATAAGCTAAGATTATCTGTATATACATTGTTAATCTATAAGCCTTTGGTCTATTGTAAGTCCTCAGACAAACCTCATAGGGGATAAAAAAAAGATAGCCAAAAATCTTATGTTCAGTATGGTCAAGAAAGTGATGTACTTACTACAACCATGATTCTCATTTTCAGTCAATGAACTTATTAAGTATAAGTATGATATATATATATATATATATATATATATACACACACACAATGTATAAGTACAATAAGTATAACTTATTAAGCAACAGTACAATAGTAAATGCAAATAGCAGGTAGAGAGCAATGTGTCATCAGATCAGCAACCCAACTGAGGAAATCCTGTCAAAACCATCATGCTGGTATTACCACTTGAGAGATGTCCAGGTGGAAGGCCTCTTCCATCCTCTCATCCGATACATTCCATCATAGTGGTCCCCATGAAAGGCATTTCTATACGATGGGATCAACAATAGTAGCCACTGTTGAATGGTTTGCCATTTAGCTGTTCTCAAGGGCACAATGCAACCAACCGGCTGCCAGTAACCCTGAGACTGTAAGCCAGTCAGTCCTCTATTAGATGTTTTCTAAGTTGTCTTGCTCATGGTGTCTCCTCACAGCAATAGAACAGTAACTAAGACAGTCCCCTAGACTCTCAGTGACTCAAAACCTTAAAATAGAAACATCTGATGTTTTTCTGCACTCAAACCTAGCCTGAATTTAAATTGGAGGATGGAAAAAGTAGCCTCAGAGGGAGACATCAAACAGCATTGTCTTTTTTTATATAGATTAGAGCACTCATGTATTAAGATTTTCAGGCTGCCACCTTCCACTTGTAAACACATGCCAGTTCTATATACAGGCTTTCAAAGAGTTGATCTGGTTGCCATGTACTCATGATCTTATAAACTGTGAAGCTCTCAAAGGGCTGGAGTGGCCGAGGTAACACCATTTTGTCCTGATCTCGCCCTGACTCCACGTTGTGTCTGCTCAGGCCGTCTTCAAGCCCAACCCCTGAACTGTCATGGCCACCTGCACAGCACACTGGGGCTTTCCATGATACTGACTATAGCTCAGAAACACACACACACACACACACACACACACACACAAAGACTGGAAAGGAGAAAGCTCCCCAAGGGGCAATCTTGCCTCTTGGCCATCATGAGGCATCCTGGGCAAAGTGAGGCCACAAGAGTTCCATGCTGGCTCAGCAGAGATAACGTTTAAAATGGTTAACGCTGAGATGTCTCTGCTCAAATGGGGAAAAGAATGCAGCAAAATGGTCTAGAAAGGTTGGGCTCTCAGCTCTGACCAACATGGACGGCATGGCATGAGGGAGCCCAGGAAGTTGCTCTTCTGAATGGAAGCATGCAGTGGAAATTCCTGGTTCTTTGGAAGCTCACTTGTATATCGTGATGTTTTTCTGGAAGCTGCCTTGCGAGAGGATATTTTGCTGAACAAACGCACACGAGGGCATGTGATGTTTTGGCTGAGCAGACACTGGAGAGAGGTGCGATGTCTGGAAAGAGTGTGAGTGGAACCCCACAAACAGTGAGAGGTTGCTCTTGCATTCTATGTTCACTGGGCTTCACTTCATAGACAGAAACAGCTTCACGCTGAATCGAGTCACTGCTACTGATTCGTGATTGGTGTTTGCTATTGGACTGGACTGCTGGTATCCTGACAACAAAGAGCCCCAAAGAACTACTACTACTACTACTACTACTACTACTTCTTCTTCTTCTTCTTCTTTTTTTTTTTTTGTTTTGTTTTTTGTTTTTCTTTTTTTGTTTTGTTTTGTTTTGGATTTTTTGTTTTTGTTTTTGTTTTTTCGAGACAGGGTTTCTCTGTGTAGTCCTGGCTGTCCTGGAACTCACTCTGTAGACCAGGCTGGCCTCGAACTCAGAAATCCGCCTGCCTCTGCCTCCCAAGTGCTGGGATTACAGACGTGCGCCACCACGCCCGGCAAGAACTACTTCTAAATGGGCCCACAACCCTCTTTTCCTATTATCCTTCTGTCCTTACCTCTGGAGGGTGGGCTGGAAGGGAAGATGAAGCATTCTGGAACCTAAACAAAGAAAGTTTAGAACAATCTAAGCCTGCAGGAGCACCACACATGAGACACGCGGTTTTAAATAGGTGTTAACTGTTTGACAATGTCACTATTTCTGTTGAGCTAACTTGGAGCCCACCAGAAGGCCTAAGGTCCTGGAAGATGGCTCCCTGCTGAGTTCTCTCAAGAACTTCTTTATGGTCCTTCATGATCACCACATCCTACCTGGGGAATTAGTCCCATTTGGGGTTCTTGTTAATAATAATAGGAAAGGAAGGAAGTTCAAGGTCAGCTTATTACAGTTTGAAAGAACAACAAGACAGACAATCTTTAAATCTCAGCAGTTGCTGTAAGGACGGGGGAATGGGGAAAACCAAGGGGTTTTTTAGTTAGGAGCCAAGAAAGGTGGCGTGCTCAGCCATAAAGGTCAGCAAGCAGCTTCAGGGCGGGGCACGGGGAGCAGGCGTAAAGAGTAAGTAAGCCCAGAGGGAAAGAACAGACAAGCTTTTGGTCAGTAACTGAAAGAAAAAGAAGGGGAAGAAGGGGCATGTAAACGACCAGTCTCCCCAGGGTGTAATTACTCCTCTCTTCTCCTTGGAGAGTCTCTGCAGACAGTTGTGAGCCTCCATGTGAGTCCTGAGACTGGAGCTCAGGTCTTCTGCAAGAGCAGCCCTTGCTCTTAGCTGCTGTGTCATCCTTCCATCCTCTACTATAGCTTTTAAAATGTCCAAGTGGACTCCCTATGGTGCGCTTTTCTGCTAGGAGGGACTAGTGTCTTATGTGGCAAGCAGCTCTTACCTCTAAAGGAATGAGAGGTGGTTCATTTTGGGGCCAAGTATAGCAGACAGTGGCCCAAGAACACAGGTTTACTTTGGAATAAATAAATTCCATTTCAATGAGGAAGGGATTACAGGGCTCTGTGCTGTCATTCCAGACAGCTGAAGGAGGCTCCTTTAATCAGATAAAACCAGTCTTTAACTTTGACACAGAAAGGAATTTCAGAACAAGTTGGCATGAAGCAGAGTTGGAGTTTATTAAAGATTAATACATATATTTTAAGAAATGGGGTTAAGAGAGGGAGAGGCACTCCAGGAAAAAGACCCAAGGAACAGCCCAGGAGTGGGCTTCTCAGAGGGGGCCACACCCCACCATTGCTGTCTCAGGCATATATAGCCTCTTTGTATGTTGGAGGCTATTCTAAGTGTGGCTGAAGAACCCATGTCCATGCAGTCTTCACCAGTGCATACCCCACAACAATCCCAGGAGAACATCTCACGGTAGCTAAGAGAAGGGCCTGTGACCTCGTTCGTCTTGCCCCAGTCATCCATGGATGTCCTTTACTCTGTATCACAGCTTGAATTTGACATGGATGTGATACCTCTAGGGTCCTTGTCAATGCTAACTTAGTAATTTCTACTACTAAAATGTTGATCGCTAATATTCTCCATCATCTAGGCCATCCTTATATGACTGAATCTAGCGGTCTACAGAAATAAGTAGAAGCCTGTAAGATGCTGCCCAACTTCTGAATTATCGGCCGTAATCCCACTTCCTATGTCTCCACCACAAAGCAGGTGAAGGTCTAATCCAAGTCTTAGTAAATGCTGCTTATAGCATTAATTTCCTAATCAAGCCTAGCATAGTAGCACATATGGGAACCAGCCAGCTAGGAAGTTGAGGCAGGAGGTTGAGACCAGCCAGGTTGCATAGAGAGACCCAGTATAAATGAAACCAAATTGAACCAAAAGAAAAGATCCCTGACCCCTTCCATCCAGAGCCTGATAAAGGATCTGTGCAACAACTTCAAGTTGGGGTTGCAGATCTGATGGAATACCACTATTTCCAAGAGTGATGTTAACTGCCTTTTAGTTTTTGAGGAGTTGGTATTAGAATCTCTAAGCCAATCTTGGGAGACAGCTCTCTTCCCAGTATTTGGAACTTGGCAGGGGAAAATTTATATTCTTGTAAATTTAAACTCTGTGTGCTTGTTAGCTGGAAGACAGCTCAGCATCCGAGAAAGTGCTTTTCCTGCAGAGGCCCTGGGTTCAGTTCCCAGCACCCACGGGTGGCTCCAGCTCTGGGGGATCTAACATGTAGTACACCTACATACGTCAAGGTGTGACCCCCCCACACACACACACACTAAATAAATAACTCTTTAAAAGAAGATAAAAACCATGACTATTAGTTTGTAAAGCCTTCTTTGAGAGATCTCAGAAAAGAATATTATTCCATGCTGAGTAAAGTCATGCTGAGAATAGGTCATTCTAAATTACTCCATATTGTAGAAAATAGTGGGTTTTCAGGCCATGCCTGGTCCTGAGACACTCCATTTTATAAGAAGCTTTAGACTTCATTTGAGGGTGGAGAATAATTGCATGCCTGGGTTGATCTGTAAATACTACCACCTGTCTAGTGCCACCCTTGCTGATAAATGACTTATTCCTGGGAATAGAATGGGGGCCACCCTGTAAATGTATTAGGTTGAATTGGGACTGTAGGGGCATACGGAGCATTTAAAATCGTAGAAGGGAAACTAAGCTCAAAACTTTATCAGACTTGTCAGAATGAGAAAAGAGTGTAGCTCCCTCACCTGGACCCCATAAAGTGTGGAGAAGTAGTACAGCCCCACCCTCACCAACTGTTCATCTGATGCCTGGTGTGTAATCAAGGACTGACAGTCAGAAAACCCCCACTGACATCAAGGCTTCAGCTTGGCTGGGTTCCAACTGTTGGCACGGCCTACCTCACCACCCTCCAGGTTGCCTGTCTGGACCTGAACACACCCTTCGGGTTCCAACCCAGTTCTACCCTTTCACCTTGAAGCTGGATGCAGTTCAATAGATAGATGGATAGATAGATAATAGAGACATATGTAGATCTATAGCTATCTCTATCCATAAAAATGAGTCTTTCTATAGAGATTTACTGCGTAAAATGATAGTTAATATTAATACTTAAGAATAGAATTTTAAAAACGTGCATTAGCCTCAGCCAGATTGCTAATGTAAGTGTAATTCTCTGGAAAATGTCTGTCATTGAAACCGCTGCACTGTGTTTTATTTTATTTTATTTATTTATTTATTTTTTTACTTACTGGGCAGAGGAGATGGTGTATTTTGGCTTATAGTTTCATAGGAGCAAGAGTCCATCATGGAGAGGAAGAAATTGACAGGAGACAGGGAAGGCATGCCTGCAGAAAGCTGGATGGTCAAATGGTCAAACTTCATCTATACACAGGAAGCAGAGGCTGAGGGGGGGGAGACACACACACATACACACACACACATACACACACACACACACACACACACACACACAGAGAGAGAGAGAGAGAGAGAGAGAGAGAGAGAGAGAGAGAGAGAACGAGACAGACTAGGCTGTAAACCTCAAAGCTCACCCACTCCTGATAGATATTTTCCTTTTTTTTCAAAGTTTTGTTTGTTTGTTAAAGATGTATTTATTTATTATATGTGAGTACACAGTAGCTGTCTTCAGACACGCCAGAAGAGGGAGTCAGATCTCATTACTGATGGTTGTGAGCCACTATGCGGTTGCTGGGATTTGAACTCAGGACCTTCGGAAGAGCAGTCAGTGCTCCTAACTGCTGAGCCATCTCTCCAGCCCAATAGATATCTTCTTTAGCAAGGCTCCACCTCCTAAAGATTCCATAATCTTCCCAAGCGACACCACCAACTGGGCATCAAATGTTTGAATACATGACCCTATGGAGGACATTTCTCACTCAAATCGCCACATCCCCACCCATGGTCGCCATAAGCTCATGACCATCCCATGATGTAAAATGCACTTAGCTCAATTTCAAAGACCCTATAGTTTTATAACAGTCTTAACACTCTTCAAAAGTCCAAAATCTCTTCTGAAACTCAAGGCATTCTCTTAACTCTGATCCTTCTGTAAAATCAGAAGGCAAATTATATACTTCCAACATACAATTACTTTACATCTCAGCTCAAAGGGGGGAAATGGGGGTATAATGAGGAAATATTGACCCAAAGCAAGACCAAAAACAGCAGAGTAGACACCAAATCCTATAGTTCCATGTGCAGGGTCTGGGGCTCCAGTACCAAAGGGTTCCGAAGGTTCTGGCCCTCTGACCTTAGTGCTGTGACGTACTTCATTCTCCTGACCTGAGTCTACTGTCTATGTAGGTCCTGGCAGGTGTCCATGACATCATGGGGTCTCCACTTCAACCAAGACTTCACCTTTGCAGCCCCATACAGTGACCTTCCGGGGCCTCCTCACAGGGAGTGTGACCCTGCCATACATCATCGAGCCTCAGTGGCTTTAGTCGCAGAGGGGCAGAGCTCTCTTAGTAAGAAAGACATGGGGACAGTCAGAGAAGGCAGCGTGCAGGCACAAGCTGGCTGAGCCCATTTCATTAGGATGCAGGAAGCAGAGAGCTGTGCCTTGTGAATATGTTGTTTTTCAACAAGTTCTGGTATTGTGGAAAAGCGCTAATACGTTTATTTATGTTTCTAGAATTTCTAACTCAGGACAGGCTCCCTCCTTATGATGCAGTTCCAAGTTCCAGAGCCAAGGTATTGCCAAAAAGATAAAGGCTGTCTTAGGGTACCCGAAGGAGGAGTGTTCAAAGGTATTATTGCATAACGTTAGTTTGAGGATCAGCCCATTCTTTTAGACCCAAGACACTAAACTATAGGGTCAATGTCAAAGAACATTGGTGTGAGAATACACAGTGATTGGGAACTCTGGGGAAACTGGCTTCACTTACAGCTCTAGGGTCATAACAAGACAGGATCTTGGACTTTGCCCTGGTAGCCATGACAACCACAGCCGCGCAATACAGTAGTAGCCAGGTCTGTGGTGGTAGTTACGGGACTATTAGTTCCCTCTAGTGGATGGAGATAAGGAGAGTCAAAGATCCTTGTCTAAGGTCTTAGCTGTTTTGTCTCCTCCCCCATCTGAGAGCGCTCTCAAGAGCCACAAGGCCATATAGAAAATGCAAGATTGACTGACAGCAGGACCCCATGATGCAACCGCCCATGATGCAAAATGCACTTAGCTCAATTTCACTGTCTGCAGTGGGACGGGACGCGTGAGTGATACAGCCAGTCACCCACACTCTGGAGGTAATCCTTCACCCTTGATCTACAACAAGTCCAATAAGCTCTTTAGTCTCTGGATAAAAATGAGGACATGCGGAGACAGTTTCGTTATAGATAACCAGGGCTGCTTCAGCCAGAGGCATCTGGAAGGGCCCAGATTGAAATGGGCCTGAGAAGAAAAGGGGGGAGCAAGTGCAGAAGAAAAGGGCGGGGCAGAGGACAAATGGACCAGGAGGGGAGCCAGGGGTGGGGCACCAAGAGAGAAAGAAGAACCAAGAGAACATGTGGTCAAAATGGCTGGGTTGTATGTGAAGGAGAAGCTGGGAAACCCAGTCCTGGGGGGAGGGGGAGGGGAGGGGAGGGGAGGGGAGGGGGAGGAGTGATAAGGGCTGGATAGAACCACAGGAGCTGTGTGACTTTTCTTAGGTTTCCCTGGGACCATCCAGTCTCACCAACCTAGACTTTGCTATGAAGCACTTTGGTCTGTTGTGCCCATCTGAGGTGAATAGGCATTTGTTTTGGTTTGTTTGTCTGTTTTTAATTTTTACTGTATGAATATGGGTGTTTTCCCTGCATATATGTCTGAGCACCACACCACATACATGTCCAGTGCCTGCAGATGCCCAAAGAAGGTGTCAGATCCCCCTGAAACTGGAATTACAGATGGTTGTGAGCTGCCGTGGGTACTGGGAACTTAACCCAGCTCCTTTCCGAGAGCAAACAACGCACTTAATCCCCGAGCCATCTCTCCAGCTTGTAACTAGGCACTTGTGTCCCTCTCTAGGAAAAGTGAATACAACAAAGTCTCGTACTCAGTGATAATCTCCACTAAGTTTTTACAGAAAAAGGATGAAAATGTTATATGGACATTAACAAGACCCAATTAATATATATTTGAGAAATGTCTAAATTAATGGCTGATATCCTTGTTTCTGACTGCCAAGAGTACTGGGTTTGGAAGGTAGTTTTTTTTTTTTTTGGGGGGGGGTGGTTTGGTTTGGTTTGGTTTGGTTTTGCAGCAAAGGGACTCCTGACTCCAGATGTGTTTAAAGGCCACCCACCAGGAAGGCCTTTCCAAGAACTGAAATGAACTGTGCGTATTTGGGCATGGTCTTCCATAATTCGTAGAATAGCTCATTTGTCAGGTTCAACAGTGTTTACACATGAATTCACTGAGTGTAGTTAATGGGATCCCTGACTGGTAGGTAAACCTAATAGCCAGTCTGCAAGAAGCCTTTCCTCCGTAAAGGAACAGAACATTCAGGAATGATCAGAAATTGATGGGAGCTATGTGGTCACTCCAGACACAGTAAACAGATAAAATTGAATTCTACCAAAGCCCCCCTCAAACTCCATAATAATAAGGTGAAAACAGAGAGAATAAAACTGGCTTCGGTGGCCGGGCGGTGGTGGTGCACACCTTTAAACCCAGCACTTGGGAGGCAGAGGCAGGTGGATTTCTGAGTTCGAAGCCAGCATGGTCTACAGAGTGAGTTCCAGGACAGCCAGGGCTACACAGAGAAACCCTGTCTCAAAAAACAAACAAACAAACAAATAAACAACAACAAAAACTGGCTTCAGTGGCCTTTGTATAGGTAGGAATTGAGACTAACTGAACAGGTCACAACACTCTCTAGAGACCCCCCCAAGCCCCCCACAACGTAGAAGCTACAGTGCAGAGGACTTTTGGCCACTTCCGTCAGACATGGCTAACAGCTACCCTCTGGGGCTAATTCTTCCCCTCCCCAATCAAATTCAGTCCTACTTACAAGGTCCCCCTTTGCTGGACTGTGGTGCAGAGGTCTTTGGCGACTGCCATCCCTGAGGCCCCCCCTGCTCCAATGTCGAGGCTGCTGGTAGTTAAAGGGAGCCTCCCTCCCTGGCGCCTGCAGAGATGTATTTCCTGTCTGGCTTAGAGGTGACATGGTTTCTCAAAAGGCAGGCAAAAACTTGGTTGGTCTCTTTTTAGCCTTCGATCGGCCTTTTCAACTGGGGGGTGTGTCTTTCTCCTCTGCTTGATCTCAGTTTAGGAATGGTAAAGCCACATCTAGAAGTTGTATTTAAGGGTTTGGGGTACTCAAAACTACGTTCTGAAGCTTTTTTTCCTGGTATATAAGGCTGACTGTCCAATATAGTGAGACCCAGGATAGTAAGCCGTTCTGGATAATATTGATGTATTCCATAATGGTCCCTGTCAATCTCCCATGAAGAACAGTATGATTTTTATTTGTGCCTTATGTCACCTCCGTTAATTATCAGAGTCAGCAGACTCATTGCTCTCTTCTCGATCTTTCTTGATAACACCTAGTAATCTTACACCATCTATTTGGTAATTTCAGTTAGGAATGACTGTGGAACAGCACTGGCCCTAGGGGGTTAATGATCTGACCGAAACCCAGGTACGGTGTTTCATCAGCTCTGCAATCAAGAGATGGAATTACACATAGTTTCTTCCAAGTGACCTCACAGGCCACGATTATATCCTCAAGACCCTGTGAAAACCATGCTAGGTATGGAGCAAAGTAATTTAACATGTCTTTGCATTGTCTTTATTTTCAATTTTTAAATATTTTATTTTACTTTTAATTATCTTGTGCATGTGTGCACATATATACCTATGCACGTAAGTCAGAAGTATTGGATCCCTGGAGCTGGAGGTATGGGATATTGTAAATCTTTCCAGGCCTCCTCGCATTGTCTTACACAGGTCATTGAAGGGGAGGGGGAGGGGAGCTCCAGAATGAAGATACCTAGATTCTGCACCTTTAACTTCCTAAGATTTGTTCCCACAGGTGGAAGTTCATTTTTCTACTGAAATCATGTTCATGCCATAGGGATGAAATGTGGGCCCTGGGAATACTGAAGAGACTAATGCCTATCACATTGCTTTTAGTCTCCCAGTAATCTTGAATATCTGTCTACAATTAACCCAAATTAGGCTGACCACAGTGGTATAAGACTTTCTTATGTGCTGGCAGGATATTAGGTGATCTAGAAGATAGCCCTATAGGAAAAAAAATTATTGAATTATTTATCGTAGAATAGAATGGTTGGTCAGTAATCTTGATGGTAGGTGCCAATTAGACAGTGAATCTTCACATACACACATACACAAAAAAATTGATAAGCATGTATGTCGAAGGCCAGCTTTGACACCCGGATTAAGTGAAGAGGGGTGAGTGCGGTGATTGGAGTCAGTGCCGACGGCCGCCCGGGGCCAGCAGCAGTGGAGCTGTGGGGGTCAGGTCTGATAGCAGCCAAAGGAGGCTGCTGACGGGCTAGCAGCTAGAAGGATGGCTCGGCAGACTTTTCTCTGAGGAAATAAAACTTAACTCATTGGGGCCGGCACTTCCTGTGACCTGCAAGAAACTCTCCAAACTCTTTAAATTCTTTGGGGGCGGCAAGAAGGAGAAGAGAGAAGGGGGGGGGGAATCACATACACACACATACACACATACACTACTATACACACTGAGTAGATAAAGCAAGACAAGCTCCAACAATCTCACATACACACATATATACATGTATACAGACAGACAGAGAGGGTGGACGGAGCAAGCTCCAACAAGCAGGCTCCAACCACTTTACATACATACATACATACATATATACATACATACATATACATATACACACACATGTATTCTTATACACATTTGATAGATGGAGCAGGCAAGGTCATTTTCTCAACCAGTTTTTCTTACTGGCAGACAGCAGTTTGCAGTTACAAAGAAAGGAGCAATTATTTTATTATTTATCTTAAAAAGTAACCTTATAAACATCACAAATATAAATTTTTATATAAAATATAATCAGTTATTTCTACTTTAAATCCTGAGAATGTATATCTACTCATCAGCAATTCTTATTAAATCCTATCAGGAAGCCGAGGGGGAAAATGGGTCCAAGAAGTCAGTCATCACCGGTGCAGCCTCAGTGAGACCCGTCAGCCAGTGCTGCTGCTGTTCTTGTTCCCTGACCATGAGGTCCCTAACTTAACTAATAAGAGTGTGCCTTCTGCACGTGAAATCGTTCCCTAAGATTTCCTACATCAGAGTCAGTAGCAAAAACATCTCAGCCCAGCTTCACTAATAATTTACCTTTCCAAACGCCTTCTAAGGGTGGTGGTCATAGCCAACAACCTGCATCTCTTAAATTCTTCCCTGGGCTGGTGATAGAATCATTAATCTGCTCCAGCAGCAGCGCCTGGAAGAGATCAGGCATTGTTACTGCGAGTGCCAGAGATGCTGCCCAGTGAGGGGCTGGAAGCCCCCTCAGAGTTCGCACGCACTTCTTAGACGACAAGGAAAGTGAGCGCAGCGCAGACCTCCGCCTCTCCAAGCCACACCCGCTGTGGTTGTGCTAATGGTTGGGCCATAATCCTTGAGTTCTGAAGTCATTTGTTGTTTCTCCTGCATGGCCCTTGACACACATAGTTCTCCCAAAATATGTACGACTTCTTCGTCTACTAACATAGAAACGGGACAGCAACACAGGTCTAAGTGATCTAACGGGCTATGAAGAAGAGGGGCTTAAGGACCCTCACATGGGCACATGGGCCAGACGGAAGCCTGGGAAACTAGGACAAAGGGATATTAAGAAAGTGCTAGCAGAGTTCCAAGCAGCGCAGTAGGATCCCACCAGTCACAGCATGTGTCTATCCAGGACTGCGAAGCTAAGTGATATCTCTATAATCCCGGCTTGTCAGTTGGATTTTGTAACATACACTAAATCCTGTCACATTCCTACTGCAGTGTGCCTTTGCAAAAAAAGATTTCGTTTGTTTCTTCCTTTCTTGGTTGTTGTTTTTGTTTTTGTTTTTGTTGTTGTTGGGTTGGTTTTTTTTTTTTTTTGAGACAAGGTGGTGGTGGTGGTGTGGTGGTGTGGTGGTGGTGGTGGTGTGGTGGTGTGGTGTGGTGTGGTGGTGTGGTAGAGTGGTGTGGTGGTATGGTGGTGTGGTGTGGTGGTATGGTGGTGTGGTGGTGGTGTGGTGTGGTGTGGTGGTGTGGTGTGGTGTGGTGGTATGGTGGTGTGGTGGTGGTGGTGTGGTTGTGATGGTGTGGTGGTATGGTGGTGTGGTAGTGGTGGTGTGGTGGTATGGTGGTGTGGTAGTGGTGGTGTGGTGGTGATGGTGTGGTGGTGTGGTGGTGATGGTGGTGTGGTGGTGTGGTGTTGTTGGTGTGGTGGTATGGTAGTGTGGTGGTGTGGTGGTGTGTTGGTATGGTGTGGTGGTGTGGTAGTGTGGTGTGCTGGTGTGGTGGTATGGTGTGGTGGTGTGATAGTGTGGTGGTGTGGTGGTATGGTGGTGGTGTGGTGTGGTGGTGTGGTGGTGTGGTGGTGTGGTGGTGTGGTGTGGTGGTGTGGTAGTGTGGTGTGCTGGTATGGTGATATGGTGTGGTGGTGTGGTAGTGTGGTGGTGTGGTGGTATGGTGGTGGTGTGGTGTGGTGTGGTGGTGTGGTGGTGTGGTGGTGTGGTGGTGTGGTGTGGTGGTGTGGTGGTGTGGTGGTGTGGTGTGGTGTGGTGTGGTGTGGTGGTGTGGTGGTGTGGTGGTGTGGTGGTGTGGTGTGGTGGTGTGGTGGTGTGGTGTGGTGTGGTGTGGTGTGGTGTGGTGTGGTGTGGTGTGGTGGTGTGGTGTGGTGGTGTGGTGTGGTGTGGTGTGGTATGGTGTGGTGTGGTGTGGTGTGGTGTGATGGTGTGGTGTGGTGTGGTGGTAGTGGTGTGGTGGTAGTGGTGTGGTGGTGTGGTGTGGTGTGGTGTGGTGTGGTGTGGTGGTGTGGTGTGGTGTGGTGTGGTATGGTGTGGTGTGGTGGTGTGGTGTGGTGTGGTGGTGTGGTGTGGTGTGGTGTGGTGGTATGGTGTGGTGGTGGTGGTGTGGTGGTGTGGTGGTGGTGGTGGTCAAGTGAGCCCCCCACTCGCCACCATGACAATTGATCGTCAACTTGAAGAAGCCTGGTCGACATCACCCCAGAAGACAGCCTTCATGAGAGGTTGTCTTCATTGGGTTGCTTGTAAGTATGCCTGTGGGGAACAGATTGCTGTGATGGGACTCGGCTGACTGTGGGCAGCCCCATCCCTTGCTATAGAGCCCTGGACTGCTTCTTTGTGAAGGATTTTGGACTGTGGACTGAACAGGAGTGGAGAAATGCACACGTTTCTCGCTGCTCTTGATGTAGCAGGACTTGCTGAGCTCCTGTCCTGATTTCCTTGATATGACTGACTGTAACTGTGTGAGCATTTCTCCCCTGAGATGCTTTTTGCAGCAAGCACTGCTGACCATGCCTCAGAATTTTATCCTCAGTAGGGTTTTTAGCTAAAGGTAAACCATTCCTCAGCATCTGTACTCAGACCTAGGGAAGGCCTTGCCAGTCCTGAGTCTGAAGCAACTGGCATCCTCGATATGGCTGTGCCCATGTCAACAGTGCTCGTTAATACAGGGCACTCTCACTCCCCACCAAAGAGAACTCACAACAGGGATGGGGAATCACAATGATCAAAGACACAGGGGTCGTCTGCAGCAGCCGCTCAATCAGTCAGAATAAAGAGTTAGAGATGCCGGCCTGCCACCAGGGTTGGGGGAGGAAAGGATGAGAAGACAGAATAGATCTGCATTAGCTACACTGGAATCCAAAACCTGACGCCTATGAGAAGAATCTGAAAATGAGGAGAAAGTGCGGCAGGAATAAAAGGGAAGGCACTGAGCACGGAAGGCCCCTGTGACAGACACCTAGGTCCCTGGGGGCGATGGGACTGTCCTCAGAGAGACAGGAATTAGCTGAGGAGACTGGAGAGGTGACTTAGTGGTTAAGAGCACTGGCTGATCTGGAGGACCCAGATTTAAAACACAGCACCCGTATGGTGGCTCACAAAACCGGGTAAATCCAGTGCTAAAGGACCAATCATCCTCTTCCTGCCTCCTCAGGCACCAGACACCCTTAGGGTGTACAAACACACACGCAGGCAAACAAAACAAAACAAAAACAAAAATCACCCCATACCACACAGATAAATTATTTTTTAATTAAAAAGAAGAGAAAGAGGCTGAGAGATAAGCGTGGTAGCACACACCTATAATCTTAGCATTTAGGACTCCTCTGCTTAGGTTAGCGAGGCCTGTTGCTACTTTGTTTCCAACCCAATTCCCCGGTAAAAGAAATCTCAACTCAATCAGTTAACAAAACAAGCTATAAGCCTAGATTGGGCAGATCTCCCACCACACTACTCTATTCCCATCTATATTATCCCATATAACTTGTGGTTTCTCCAGGTCATGAGCTTTTCTCTTTGCAGCCTCTCCGTGGATTCCCCCCCTTCCTTCTCTCCCTTCCCCCCCACCTTCCCTTCCCCCCTTCCCCCCCACCCTCCCTTACCCCCCTTCCCCCAACCCTAACCCTACCCCTAACCTCTCCCTTCCCCCTTTCCCCCACCCCCTTTCCCCTTCCCCCCTCCCTTCCCCCACCCTCCCCAACCCTCCCTTCCCCTCCCCCACCCTCCCTTCCCCCCACCCCTCCCCCTCTTCTCCCTGTTCCTCCCGTTCCCCCCAGCTCCTCTCCTTCCTGTTGATCCCCTGTGGCTCCTCCCCCAAACTCTCAGCTCCTCCCCCTTCCTCCTGCCCAATCATTGGCTCAAGCCTTTATTTGAAAAGTTAAGGTGGGGAGAAGGTTCACAAGGCAACTCTTCATCTACAGCCCCTCTGAGGAGTGGGATTAACATCAAAATACAAGCTCAGGGCTATCCACAACAGAGGCCAGCCAGGGATACACAGTGATATCCTATTTCAGAGAGAGAGAGAGAGAGAGAGAGAGAGAGAGAGGGAGAGAGAGAAGTTGTATAAGGGCTCAATGATTAAGAACAGTTCAGAAGATCCAGGTTTGATTCTCAAAACCCACATGACAGTTCACAACCCTGTGTAACTCCATTTCCACAGATCTGATGCCCTCTTCTGGCTTCTGAGAACACCAGTATTGAACATGGTGCCCAGACATACATTCAGACAAAACACACATACACATAAAATTTTAAAAGTAAAGTTAAAAACTAAATCTTATTTTCACATTATGAAATGGGCTGGAGACATGGCTCACTGGTTGGGAGCATTTGTTGCTTTGGCCGAGGATCTGGGTTCCATTCCCACCACCCATGTGGTGGTTTACAACCATGTGTAACCCCGGTTTCCAGGGACCTGATGCCTTCTTCTGGCCTCTCCTAGCACCAGGCATGCGAGTGGTGCACACACATACATGCAGACAAAATAGCCATACATCTGACCTGTCTCTCATATCTCTGGGTTCACGCAAGTCCTGCTATAGGAAGGATCTGGCAGGATTCCTGCTGGCTGACAACTTTCCAGCCACAGAGACAGCCTCTCCCCTACTTCCCAAGCATGATCTACCAGTCTCCAAGCAAGTGGGACAGATGGTGGCCACTGCTGAGTCACAGCTACACTTGGAGGCTTCATCAGAACATCTCGTCACACACACAATAACCAGTAAGATGCTACACAAGGCAGAGGAACTCTCCAGCAGCGCCACCATCCAAGACAGGCTGAAATACACAACCCTCTGGGAATGGAGAACCTCGCCAACCCAGCTGGCTAAAAGCGAGGTAGGACAGAGCTGGTGACAGATCTGTCTTGCATGATTGGACATCCTGTTCTGTTTGTTCCTTATTTGCATAGAACATTTTTCTATCCCTGCTTGTAACATTTGTGTGCCCTCAGCTCTGAAAACAATGTTACACGTTGAGCATCTACTTGGATTGTTTCAGGTATAATGCATTTGCCACTTTTGTGTTTGCATTAGGGTTGTCAATTCATCTACAGTCAAAGAAACCATTAAAAGCTGGGTGTGGTGTCACACTCAGGAGGCAGAGGCAGACAGATCTGTGAGTTCAAGGCCAGCCTGGTCTACATGGCAAGTTCTAGAACAGTCAGGGCTACATGGTTAGACCACATAACACACACACACACACACACACACACACACACACATCCTACTGAGAGGGGCGTGTCTGTGAGGGGTAAGTCGTGATGTACATGCGGAGGCCAGGGGCCACTTCTCTCCTCCCATGTAGGGTCCAGTGACCCGGCTCAGATTGTCAGATTCGTCAGCGAGTGCTTTGACTTCCCTGGCTAACTCCCATCCCACCCTCCTAACTCAGTTCTATTGTCTGTTGTTGCAGTTGCTGATTTAGAGACAGGGTCTTTCTCTGTAGTCCTGGCTGGCCTGGGACTCACTACATAGACCAGGCTGGTCTTGAATTCAAAGAAGCCTGACTCTGTCTCCCAAGTGGTTGAGATTAAAAAAGACGTACCACCATGCCTCACACAAATTTCAATTATTTTCTGTATTTACTTTTTTTAAAAAATCTTATTTAATATTTTTATGTGTATGGGTGTTTTGAATGCAATGCCCACTGAGGCCAGAAGAAGGTGGCAGACCTCCTGGGACTGGAAATACAGACCGTTGTGAGCTGCCCTGTGGGCGCTAGGGAACAAACCTGGGTCCTCTGGAAGAGTAGTCAGTGCTCTTCGCCCCTGAGCCATCTCTGCAGCCCCGCCTGTGTTATTCTTTGGAGAATCCTTTTATGGGATTTAAAGAGTCTAGTTACTAAAGGACGTAGTGAGAGTGATTCTCTGTTTGATTGACAGACTATATTATGTAATCATTTCACTTCATATGTGCCTTCCCATGATACACCTGATTTTAATCAAATGGGTTTCAAATTATGTCATAGATATAAGGTAGTAAATAGTCTCCCTAACATACAGTTTTGTCTTACCATGCAAGTACCAAAAAACAGCCTAGTCCAGATATGGCTTTCCATTCTTTAATACTATATGTTATGTTTGAGATATGTTCGAGAATGTATTCAATAGACTCTGCCTTAAGTTTGATGACGGCCAAGGGAAGGGGAAAACATCCTCTTGTTCATAGAGGGACATACTTTAGCCTGATGCAGGGCGGGTCCAAGGCTGCATTGTTTGGAGAGAGATTTGGTTGCAATGGTAGGAGGCAAAGGAGAGGGACTGCCAAGTGCATTCTTAGCAGAAGGGGGAGGGTGTGTCCAAGCCAAGCAAAAGCCCGGCCTCCTCAACTATTCCCGGCAAGTGCCTGCATCAGGAGTATTCAAGAAACTAATAAAGGCCTGATGAGGTGGCCCAGCAGATAAAGGCACATGCCTGATGGCCCAAGTGGATCCCCAGAGCCCACGGAAAGGTGGAAATGATACTGTCTAAGGATGCAGAAACAGGTGAATTTTCTCTACCAGTTAAAGGATTACGAGGCAGGAAAAGTTGGACAGACATATAAAATCAAAGTTTATAAAACCCCAAGACAGGCAAGCTGTAAGTCTCTGCAGCTGCCCAGAGGAAGAGGAGAGAGAGAGGAAGAAAAGCCATGCCACTTAAGCTGCTACAGAGCGTAGCCATATGTCGAGGAGGTCGGCTTTGGAGAGGATGTATGGAAACCCAAAGTACTACACACACACACACACACACACACACACACACACGAAAAGATGAAAAGTAGGCCCAGTGGTCTCACAGCAGCTTGTAGAAACAGCTCTAGGGCAGGAATTCTGGGAGGGAGAAGTGCAGTAAGTCATTAAAGAATAATTCCTCAGCCTGTCTCCTTAGCTCAGCTCAAGTGAACCCAACTTTCTGAGAAGGGGTCCCTTGACCAGGTCATAGTCCTGCCTGACTGGGTTAATTCTTCTAAGCTTGGAACACTAGATCCCCACCAAAGCCAGAGATTTGATCCTCTTGGCCAGAAAGAACTGGGTTACCGACGCTCTGGGTTATGCCCCTCTAAAGACAGAATCCTAAAAAAAAGTCTGGGAGATGGGCTGAAATGGGCAAATAGATATAACCCGTTTATGCCATGGAAGTAAGAAGGTCCCGTCCCACAACAGTTCACCAGACGGGGCCATGGGACTTTAGTCCCCACCCTCGCCTGCAACTTCCAGGCAGGGTGCTCAGTCAGGAGGAGACAAGAACGCAGCGTTCCCTTCTCCCAGTCCTGCCAGGAGAACCACGGATGTCTCGGAAGCAGCTGTTTGGCGGCCCCTAAACTGCCAGCCCAGTTCCTACGCTCCGTTCTCATCAGCAGGAAAGAGTCCACTCCATAATGCTTTCCTCTGACTTCATGTGCACGGTATCACACACTCTAGAGGAGCTGCACTCACACATACCATAACATAATAATTCAAAGAAAGCAACGAGAGTATTACTTCCAGAGAGAAAAGGAACAGGACAAAGATAGGATGCTAAAGACTTTTTTTTTTTTTGAGCCCTTGAATGTATTGTCAATATTTTTAAATAAAATTCTCAACAGACTGGTGTAGAAGCTGTTAGAATGGAGGTTGGATGTAGCGCATCATCTCTTACAGGTATTGTCATTGATCTTTGAGCGTCTTATTTCCTACAAAGCAATGCTTCACATCCTTCACGGAGGTCAGTAACGAAGACTCAGGGTTTCCTCTATAGAGGGGAGGCTGAGGAAAGCCACAGCACTCTTGCTGTAAAATCCTTTATTATACCCATTCCCTTGCCTCTCAAGAGATCGAGGACAATCTCAAAATATCTAAAGGAGTCATTTCAACCAGAGTAGAAATAAGAGGAATGTGATTTTGTGTGTTTTCATTTTTATACTTTTGCTAGTCTCCTGTAGCCCAGGCTGGCCTTGAACTCTACACGCAGCTGAAAATAACTTTGAACTCCTGATCCTCCTGCCTCAGTTTTCCAAAGGCTGAGATTATGGGTATAGATGCTGCTCTGTGATTGGTTCTTGACCTCTCCAGGGAGGACCCAGAATGCAGCTCTTTCCAGTTCTGGGAGAGGCTAAATTAGAATGCAATGCGGGAAGTCAGATTCGGTAGGAACAATTAAAAGTGAGGACATGGCACTGGGTGCTATGCTATATAATTAAGTATGCAATCGTTTTTATTTTAATTTTGATTGCTGGGGTTGAACCAAAGCCTTGTGGGTACTAAGTGGGTGTTTCACCTTGTGCTGCTCTACACACCCAGTGACTATGCCTCGTGATGACAGTGAAATACAGTGGGAAACACCGTTTTTATTTTCAGGTGATAACAGACACAGCAAGGATCCGAGTAACGTGTTCAAAGCCCCCTTCCTGGACCTTGGGTGCTACATATTCTAACAGAATTGGAAAGGGGATTCGGGATAAGAGCCTGGCTCCTGTCAGTCTTTCTTCTTCTGGACACAAAAGACAGATCCCACCTCAAAGGCACTAAGGGTTTATTCTAAGCCAATATGAATAACCATGTCCTGGGACACGAGCAAAATTCAGATTGCCCTCAATAACATACTCCTGTGGAATAGCTATAGGCTATGTTCTTAGTCACAAAACTGAAGTCATAAATCCCTGTAATTACCAAAGACCTTGGTGCCAGCACTGCATTGGTGGGTTACTGCAAACCAGGGAAATCTCTGCCGTGGTCTCAGATGCTATCTGATGACGTGCTTAGCTTCTTGGTTTGGTACAAGTTAGCAGTCTGCTAAATGAATAAATTCCAGCTGGGTGTGGTGGTATACACTTGTAGTGGAAGCACTGGTAAAGGAGAGGCAGGCAGATCTCTTTGAGTTCAAAGCCAAAAAGCTCCAGGACAGCCAGGGCGACATAGAGATCCTATCTCTGATTAGTGAACTAATTTAAGATAAATTTTCTTACCTGATGGTCAAGAAAAATGGGTCAGTTACGTGGGTTGGAGATAAACAGCTACTTAAAGGAACTAAAGATATTCAAATATAATTTTGGCTGTGAATCTGCCACAGTCCAACACCCACAACCACAAAGTTCTAATTAGTCCGCAGAATCTTCACACACATGGCTTTTTCAGGAAACCTCCAAACACCATTCTTCCCTTCCTGCCCCGTCACCCCAAAAAAAGTTCTTACGGAATCTTACAGAATCTGAGGACAGAGAATCTCCGGCAAGCTCTTCAGCTAAAGAAGGAACCAAACCCTATTACATAACAAAGCGTTTTAACTCAGTGGGGACTCTGGAACAGGACATTCTTTAACAGACTTCGCGCGTCCAGATCTGTTTGCACAGTTTATTCCTCCACATTATGCATCAAAGTTGGAGTACTTATTTTCCGTTCAAGATCTTAACACAACGAGATACTTTATTATCGACTCTTGTACCCAAGAAAGATACTTAGGAAACAAGTCCCGGAGGTAGTAAGTGCAGGAGCCAGGACTAGCTACCGCCTCTCGGCTGATTGTCTCGCATAGCTGCAAGGGCAGCGAGGCCTTCGGCGGGCTTCCGAGGCTTTCGATTGGCTACTGAAGCCCCACCCCCTCCCTCATTGGACAAAATGGTGAAGCAAGGATTGGTGGAGCGTAAGCTATACCAAGCTCCTGGTACACAGCAGAGATGGCGACTGCAATCCGGCAGCTGGGACGGCGAGTTTCCAGTTGGAGACTGCGGCCATCACCGTCGCCCCTCGCTGTCCCGCAGCGGGCCCACTCGATGTTGCCTGTGGACGATGACATCAACGGGCTAAACGAGGAGCAGAAGCAGGTAGGAAGGCCGGCCGCAGGACCTCACGTCCCAGGTCTTACCCTAGTGACTTATGCCTGCCAGGCCTTGGAAACGTCTCTTAGAAGTTGGAGAGAGGACCTGCGCACCCTCTTCTTACTCATATTCTATGCCCGTGCCTCTGACTTCACTGTTATCTCTAACGAGGGAAGACTTGAGGCAGACAGCAAGGCAGAGGGAATCCTGGCTTTGAACTCCAGCTAGAAGGAGACCAAACCGGAAAGATCGGTCGTGGCTGGGTGGGCAGGTTGGTTGTCCCTACGTCTAGTTGCTATCATAAGTCTGAGCCCACTTACACTCCAACCTGTTCTCTATCTCCTTCCCTGGAGTCTTTGAGTGGCCTGGACCTTCCTTGCCTTGTAGACCAGGCTAGCCAAGAGTTACCTGGACTCTAGTAAACTCTTGCTTCTACCTCAGGAGTGATGTGATTAAAAACACGGGCCATCGCTCCTGGCTCTAAGCTGTGCTTCTCAATGTGTGGCTGGAGATAGGATGGCCCATAACTACCCAGGCATTTGCTTTTTTCATGGAAGACTTTACAGAATTCTGAAATGCAATCTTTTTTTTTTTTCTTCCCCTCTTCAAGGTCTAACGCACAAAGCTGAAAAAAGAGCTTAGTTAATACGGGTTGCCTACTCTTAGTGCTGGGTTTAACTCTTCTCCCATCAAAGCCAATGAGGAATTCCCAGGGACGCCTCGGGTCCTGCCAATATATACACATATATTAAGTAACTGCTGTAAATTGCCTAAGGAACTGCTAAGGAGTGATGGCTTCACACACAGTGTGTCTGAGTCAGGCACTACCAAGGGCGAGGATTGCTATGAATGGTAACCTTAGTGGAGGAAGAGAGTGGAACCCCAGGTGTCTTCTGTCTTAGAATCTTCTAGAGTCCTAAAGTTCCAGCTTGCTATATCCCACTAGCCTGTTGTCTGTTTCCTGAGCTGTTACTTTCTCTGTGCCCTGGGAAATAATGGTTACATTCAGATCTTGGGGACAAACATGCTTTTAGCATGTGTAACTTTCCCAAAGTCCTGTTTCTAAGCGTCTGAAGCATTCCCACTCATACCGAGTGCCATTTTCGTCCCTTACCATGCTGTATTAATAAAGGAACCGGATGTTTGCTGGCTAACTCGCTTACCCTTTCAACTTATTTTTAGACTTACGTATTTTATGTATACGAATGTTTTGCCAGAATGTATGTCTATGTGCATTGGTGCTGCCTGGTGCCTGCAGAGGTTAAAAGAGGGTGTCCTTCCCCCTGGAACTGGAGGTAGGAATGGTTGTGAGCCTCTGCGGGGGGGTGGGAATTGAACCTAGGTCATCTCATCAGCAAAAACCGCACATCTAGGTAGGGTTATCATTGCTGTAATGAAAACACCATGACCAAGAGCAACTTGGCGAGGAAAAAAGGGTTTCTTTGGCTTACACGTTCACATCTTAGACCAACACTAAAGAAGTCAGGCCAAGAACACAGACGGGGCAGGACCCTGGAGGCAGCGGCTGTGACGGAGTGCTGTCTGCTTGCTCTGCCTGCTTTCTACAGACTTTTCTACAGATAATCTCTTTTTTTTTTTTTTCTTAAGATTTATTTATTTATTTTATGTATCACTGTAGCTGTCTTCAGACACACCAGAAGAGGGCATCCTGTGAGCCACCATGTGGTTGCTGGGAATTGAACTCGGGACCTCTGGAAGAGCAGCCAGTGCTCTTAGCCGCTGAGCCGTCTCTCCAGCCCTCTACAGGCAATTTTATGGAGGCATTTTCTCAACTGAGGCTCCCTGCTCTCTGGTGACTCTAGCACAAACTCAAGTTGACATGAAACTAGCCAGCACAACTGACCCCTTGTCAATTTGACACACAGACACATTACTGTTAAGTTACAGCCTTTCCTTTTTACAAACTTAAAAAGTCTCACACAAATTCAAACACATTAAAAATTGTCTCGCCGGGTGGTAGTGGTGCACGCCTGTAATCCCAGCACTTGGGAGGCAGAGGCAGGCAGATTTCTGAGTTCGAGGCCAGCCTGGTCTACAGAGTGAGTTCCAGGACAGCCAGGACTACACAGAGAGACCCTGTCTCGAAAAACCAAAAATTAAAAAAAAAAAAAAAAAAAAAAAAAAGGTCTCTTTAAAAATATCTAGTTTGGGGCCTGGAGAGATAGCTCGGTGGTTAAAAGCACAGACGGCTCTTTGAGAGGTTCTGAGTTCAATTCCCAGCAAGCCCATAGTCACAACCATCTGTAATGGGATCCGATGCCCTTGTGTGGTGTGCATGAATACAGCAACAATGTACTCACATACATAAAATAACTTTAAAAAATAAGTTATTTTTTTAAAAAAAATCCAGTTTCTTTTAAAACTCATTTTTAAAAAGTCTATAAAGTCTCCCTGGGCAGTGGTGGGCACACCTTTAATTCCAGTCTCAGCAGGCAGAGGCAGACAAATCTCTGAGTTCGAGGCCAGTCTGGTCTATAGAGTGAGTTCCAGGACAGCCAGGGCTTCATAGAGAAACCCTGTATTGAAAAACAAAAACAAACAAACAAACAAAAAAAGTAACAAAAAATATTTAAAATCTCTTAACTGTGGACTCTTTTTTTTTTTTTCTCGAGACAGGGTTTTTCTGTATAGCCCTGGCTGTCCTGGAACTCATGCTGTAGACCAGGCTGGCCTCGAACTCAGAAATCCGCCTGCCTCTGCCTCCCAGAGTGCTAGGATTACAGGCGTGCGCCACCATAGCCCGGCAACTGTGGACTCTTGTCAAAATAAGTTAAACACTTTCCTACTTCACGAGCGAAGAACCACAGCACAGCCACGATCAAATCAAATCCACACTCCAGTAGAGTGGGTAACTCAATGTCCGATGTCTGGGATGTCCTCATGACCTGGGCTCCTCCAAGGGGCTTGGGTCCCTTCTCCAGCTCTGCCCTCTGCTGCACACACAGCTTCGCTTCCTGCTGCTGCTGTTCCTGGTGGTCCTCCTGCGGTACTGGGATCTCCAGATGCTGGGGTGTCTGCTGCAGCTTATCTGGACTTCCACCAGTAACCTCTCCTGGGCTCTCTTCCTGGTGCCAGACCTCAGCTTTTCTGCGTGACCCCTTAATTGTGGGGGTTAAATATAATCTCTGACCCTTCACCAAGAGCCTCTCTTGGCTCCTCACAGTGCCACGTTTCAGCCGCTCTCTATGACCCATTGATGCCTTTAGAACCAGCAGCATCCGGGAGACTTATACACGGTCAAGTTCAGCTGCCAGCACAGCGCAACCTTGGCCATCTCTGCACCACAGCTTCTGTGTGCTAACTGAGGAGACACCTCACAGTAACCTCAGTGATGCTGGTCTCTTCCCACATACTAATTTCTCAACTCCAGCATCAATTATCCCGTCAAAGCAAAGATTTCACTTTAGTGGTCCTGGTTTTTTGTTTATCAGAGCCGAATTTTCAGCCCCAGCTCATCAGAACCACAGATTCCTAACTCCAAATATGAAATGACCCCAGTAGAGTCTTCAAGTGACTCTCAAACTTTTCTAGAACTTCACAAGTCAGGCCTCCATCCTCTCCGCATTTCTCTCAAGAATTTTATCTACCATAGAACAGCTCACCAAGTTTTGAAAACTCAATGACTTCTCTAGTTCAAAGTTCCAGAGTCCTTCCCCAGTACTCCTCAAACCAGCATGGTCAGACCTATCACACACACTATCCCAGTACCAATTTCTGTCCTAGTTAGAATTATAATTGCTTTGACAAAATACCATGGCCAAAAGCAACATGAGGAGGAAAGGGTTTATTTGGCTTACAATTCCACATGTTAGTCCATCATTGCAGGAAGTCAAGAGCGGACTTGGAAGAGGGCATGAGCCTGTAGGCAGGCGCTGATGCAGAGGCCATGGAAGGGTGCTGCTCGCTGGCTTGCTCTTCTTCACTCACCCAGCCTGTTTTCTTACAAAAGCTGGTGACAACCAGACCATGGATGCCCCACCCCCAGTGGGCTGTCCCCTCCCCCATCCATCACTAATTAAGAAAGTGCCCTAGAGGCTAAGGCTGGAGAGAGAGCTCAGCTGCTAAGATCATGGCCGCTCTTTCAGAGGTCATGAGTTCAATTCCCAGGGACCACAGGGTAGCTCACAACCATCTATAATGGGAATCGATGCCCTCTTCTGGTGTGTCTGAAGACAGCTATAGTATACTCATATACACAAAATAAATAAATAAATCTTTAAAAAGAAAGTGCCCTAATTAAATCACTTATTAAGAAAAACACAAGTTACAGCTGGCTCTTATGGGGAGGGGTTCTCATTGATGCTCCCTCTCCAGTGACCATGGCTTGTATCAGATCGGTAGGAAACTAGCTAGCACATGCTCCGACCTGCTGACCCACTGGTCCACCCTCTCAATGAATCAAGGCTGTTTCAGTGCTTTAACCCGAATACTCTAAAGAAGATTGCCTTCATTTATAGTAGGGATTTTATAGTAGGGTTCTTTGTTTTGAGATAGGAAGTTTTGTAATCCTCCTGCCCAGCTTCCTGAGTGCTGGCGTTACATATGTGAACTCCTATATCCCGCTTGATAACGCCCCCTCCCCCAAAACACATCATTTGTGTATACTCACTGTACATGGTGTTAGGCTGCATACAGCCGTCCATGCACTTTGAACATTTCCTTCCAATAGTGTGTTCTGTCTGTCTGTCTGTGTATCAGTCTTCTTCTTCCTTTTCCTCTTCCTCCTCCTCCTTCTCCCTCCCCCCCTCAGACAGTATCTCAGTATGTAGACCTGACTGGACTCTGACAGTCCACCTGCTTGCGTACCACTATAACTAGCTTTTATAGCATTCTTATTTAAAAATATTTAAAAATATTTTTTAATTGTTTTATTGTACAAATCTGTGTGTCTAGGTGGAGGTCAGAGGACAACTGTGTAGAGTCTGTTTCCTCCTTCCACCTCTACCTGGGCTCAGGGGGAACTAAACTGAGGTCTTCAGGCTTATGAGGTGAGCGTTCAACCCGCTGAGCCACCTCGTCCAGCCTTTCTGCGATGTTCTTATGTAGCAGTTCAGTAAGGAGGCCTTGATAACACGCCAGACAAGGCCTGGCTTCAAATGAGAAGAAGTTACATATTAAGTTGTGTTCTTGTAACCATAGGAAGGGTGTGGTTAGGAATGGGGCTGGCCCGGAGCTCTGGCTGCCGGAAGGAGCTCCTGTCGCCTAGAGGCTGCATGAAGGGACTGTCACTCCCCTGTAGCCTCATCCATTGCTGCACCTCTTCAAAGTAGACTGGCAAGATGAACCAGGGGCCAAAGGCACCTGACACTAAATCCACTGGCCTGAGTTTGATTCTAGGACCCATATGGTAGCAAGAGAGCACCGACTCCCAAGAGGCGGGCTCCATATATGCTCAATCGCAGCCCCCGCACACACACACACAAAATAAATGCAGAAATATGATTTTTAAAACTAACAATAACAAAAGAAACTCCCAACTCCATGGCTGTGTGGTTGGCAGAGAGGGCTGCTTTGGAGACCTCAGGCTTCAGACCTGAGACTCTAATGCTCGGGCCTAGATAGCTAATGTTCCTGCCAGGAGAATGTCTAATCCCACTGAGAATCTCTTTTAGCCAAAGTCTCCGGAGATTGACACCAGCGCAGAATTGAAGGGGAGAGCCTCAGAGAGCAGTGGGTGGGTACTGGAGAGACACAGGGACGCTGGAGAGCAGCCCATGTGGGCGGGCTTGGGGGCTTCTGGGTTACTCGGGTACCGCAGGAAGGCTCGGGGTAATTTTATGTAGGCCTGCATTTTAAACATCATCTTTAATACTTGAGGGGTTGGGATACATGAGTTCAAGATCGGCTTGGGCAAAACTTACTCTGAAGATTGGTAAAATGATAATGTCTTAATAATTTCCAAGAGGTCTAAACCAAGAATCTTTTTTTTAAAAGATTTTAATTTATTTTATGTATATGAGTACACTGTAGCTGTATTGATGGTTGTTCGCCATCATGTGGTTGCTGGGAATTTGAATTAAGGACCTCTGCTTGCTCTGGCCCTGCTATTTATTATTATATCTAAGTACAATGTAGCTGTCTTCAGACACACCAGAGGGGGTGTCAGAGCTCATTACGGATGGCTGTGAGCCACCATGTGGTTGCTGGGATTTGAACTCAGGACCTTCAGAAGAGCAGTCAGTGCTCTTAACCACCGAGCCATCTCTCCAGCCCCAAGAGTCTTAAGAAAGAGGAGATAGTCATTGTCCTAGTTATGATTACTATTGCTATGAGGAACACCATGACCAAAAAACGAGTTGGGGAAGAAAGGGTTTGTTTGGCTTACAGGTCCGTCTCGACAAAGTCAGGGCAGGAACCTGGAGGCAGGAGCTGAGGCAGAGGCCATGGAGCGATGCTGCTTACTGGTTTGCTCCTTGTGGCTTGCTCAGTCAGCTTTCCTATAGAACCCGTGACCACTCCCCACCCTAGGTTAGCCCCACCCACAATAGACTGGGTCCTCCCCCATTGATCACTAATTAAGAAAATTCCCTACAGTCTACAACCCCATCTTAAGGAAGTGTCTCCTCGTTGAGGCTCCCTCCTGCCTGATGACTCTACCTTGTATCAAGGTGACATGGCACTTGCCTGCACAATCACCTCTATGGAAGCATAATTTAGTGGGGCCCCTGAGCCTCAGCCCGATGCCAGGTGGTGACATCACCGGTGGCCTAGCTCCCAGAATACGCTGTTTCAGCCACATGGCATTGCTCTCAGTGGCAATCATGTCTTGGTTTCAGTAGTCTGTCTCTCTCCCTCAGCTTCGTCACACTGTATCTAAGTTCCTTCAAGAGACCCTGGCCCCCAAAGCCCAAGAGATTGATCAAAGCAACGACTTCAAGAACCTGAGAGTGAGTTGTAAGGGTGAGGGTGGGAGTGGAGACCTCTGGGGCATGACTGCCTGCATTGTACTTTTGCCTAGAAAGATGGCCATTGTCAGGGGCTGGAGGGATGACTCAGTGGTTAGGAGCACCGTCTGCTCTTCTGAAGGTCATGAATTCAAATCCTAGCAACCACATGGTAGCTCACAACCATCTCTAAGGAGATCTGACGCCCTCTTTTGGTGTGTCTAAAGACAGCTACAATGTTTACGTATAAAAAAAAAAAAAAAAAAAAAAAAGATGGCCACTGTCTCCTGGTGACAGGGGCCCTCTCTAATAAGAGTATAGCTAGCCCCTTTCTCTGAATGGCTTGGTCTTGTTCTGGGCACATGTGACTAATTACTTTCTCATAACCCACCCCACTGTTCTGTTGGCAGGAGTTCTGGAAACAGCTGGGGAGCCTGGGAGTACTGGGCATCACAGCCCCGGGTGAGTTTGGCTTCTTTCCCGAAAGAGAACTCTCTCTGTGGCCAAAACAGGCTAGAAGGGAAGTGGGCATGGTGGCACATACCTGTAATCCCAGCAACACTCAGAGGGCTAAGACAGGAGGATGACACTGAGTTCAAGGGAAGCCTGTGCTATACAGTAAGTTCCAGGCCAGCCTAGGTCACAAAGTGAGACCCCTATTCAGAAAAAAACGAAAGCAAGGGGCTGGAGAGAAGGCTCAAGCTGAGCTTGCTGTGTAAGCAGGAGGCCGGAGCTCAGATCTCAGCACTATGTCAAAGCCAGGGCTGTCCACCGACGCCTAGAAGCCCAGCACTGAGCGGGGTGGGGACTGGGGACTTGCTGGGGCTCACTGGCTACCAGTCTAGTCAAAAAACGCACATTCCAGGTTCCCTCAAAAGGAAGAGGGTAGAGACTAAGAAGAAGATGCCCAGTATCTTTCCCTGGCCTCATGCTGCACACAGGGGTCTGCAGTCACATAAACACGTGCACATATACGTACACTCATACACACACACACAGAGAGAACAAACAGGAAGAGAGGGGAAAATCATTCCCAACAGCTTCCTCACCCTCGAACCTGAGGCAGCGCCCACTGACTGTGAGACCAGAACAGACATTACGTCCTTAGTGACGGCCAAAGGCAGGGTCTCTCAGACTCTGCTTCCTGTGGAATCTGCAATCTCTCCAGATTCCTCTAGATGTCTTGGGGGATTTAGACATTTCTAAGTCAAACAACTGCCCTAGTAGGTCAGTTTTCTCTCACTGATTCCCAAGCACTAGTGGCCTGTAAAGAGGAATCATTAGGAAAAGCGTGTCCCCACGGGTCCTTTGGGGTCAGAAATGGGACTAAGAAGGGTGTCTGGGTCCTCGGATATGTGATCACAATGATGTGTTTTAATAGGCTCTTGGGCCAGCCCAGTATCCTCTGTGAGTGCTATGACTTGTTTGAGGCGGGGAAAGGCAGAGCGCTGGTCTGTTCTGTTCTGTAGCTTCTAGAAAAAAGACCCTGCCTGGGTCTACCAGTGCACGAGCTGCTGGCCTCCTCATGCAGCCGCACTCCTGGGGCATGAGAGCAAAACGATTCTTTTTTTTTTTTTTTGTCCTTTTATTCTTTCCTAAACAATAAAGAACAATTGCTTCTAATCCCGTACTTGGAAGGGTAAGGCAGGGAGACCCGAGGCCAAAGCCAATCCAGACAATAAAACTAAGACCCTGGCTCAAAAAAGCGGTTGTGGCGGTGTGGCTGGAGAGACGGCTCGTGGGTGAAGAGCACTTGCTGCTCTTGCAAAGGTGCCACCTTCGGTCCCCAGCACCCGCACGGTGGTTCACCGCCATCCGCTAACTCCATTTGCAGATCTGACCAGCAAGGGCGCCAGGTTTGCACATGCCTACATGCAGGCAAGCACTCATGCCAACAAAATGGGACAAATCTAACAAATTTTAAGAGAAAATAAGCTAACAACAATTTGTATAAAACATCTACTGTTTATAATAGTGGATGCTATATAGGGGCTTTAGAGGATGTGGGCAGGCGTGCATCAATTATATTGCCATTTTATGTAAGAGATGTGACTGGATTTGGGATCTGGGATGAGTCTGGAAACCAGAGATGCAGGTGGTGGTTTGACTGGTGTCTGTATATGTCACCTTGTATCCTCCTGGGGTACAGAGGTCCTGGGCTTTGAGTTGGCCTTGGGAAATTACATGAATAGTGGTGTAATGACTCATTTAAACCATGCCGGCGTGAGGGAGTCTGGGGGAGGGCCTACTGGGAACCCCCAAACAAGATTTTTTTTTTTTTTTTTTTGCTTTGAGGGTTTATGATCCCGTCCAACATAATGTGTTTCTGATTTAGAATATATTAAATGGAACAACGAAGCTATTTAAAATCAGAAGCTATGCTGTGTGTAAACATCTGTAACACTGGCGCCTGGAGGAGAGAGGTACGAAGGTTGTAGGTTCGAGGCCACCCAAAGCACATGAGACCCTGAGGGAGAGATTGAGAATCTAGTTTATTTGTTAGAATGTTCAAGTGTCCCCAACATGGCAGAAAGTGGTGCCTGAAATCCCAGTGCTCAGATGTAAGGCAGGAAGAACAGAAGTTTTAGAAGTGGAAGGAAGGAAGGAAGGAAGGAGAGAAGAGAAGAGAAGAGAAGAGAAGAGAAGAGAAGAGAAGAGAAGAGAAAAGAAAAGAAAAGAAAAGAAAAGAAAAGAAAAGAAAAGAAAAGAAAAAAAGACGTAAGGAAGGACTCTGAGGTCAGAGTGTAGCTTGTGGAGTGTATGCTTGGTATGAAGCCCTAGGTTTCATCCCCAGCATGTAAAAAAAACAAGAAAGAAACCTGTTAAAAGCCTTTCAGGTGGACACTTTATAAAGAAAGCCAGGGTTGAGCAGTGGTGGTGCACATCTTTAATCCCAGCACTTGAGAGGCAGAGGCAGGCGGATTTCTGAGTTCGAGACCAGCCTGGTCTACAGAGTGAGTTCCAGGACAGCCAGGGTTACACAGACCCCTGTCTTGAAAAACAAAAGAAAGAGAGAGAGAGGGGGAAAGAGGCAGGGAGAAAAGAGAAGAAGAGAAGAGAAGAGAAGAGAAGAGAAGAGAAGAGAAGAGAAGAGAAGAGAAGAGAAGATTAAAGCCAGGGCTCTTGTTTGTACTGGGGATTGAACCTCGGGCCTTGCAGACACCAGAAGTGTCCTAGCCCTGTGCTCCCACCCTTTGCCTATTCTTTTGAGACTGGGCCTCACTAAGTTGCCCTGAAGCCAGGTGAAGACTTGGTGGCCCCACCTGAAGGACAAGTTTTGAAGACCAGGCAGGAGCTCTGCATTCCAGCTTTCCTCCTGGGAGCTGCAGCTCTGCTTCCCGCCCAAAGCACCGGGCAGAAGGGCCGGGTCGCCCGCTCCTCACACAGGCAACTGAGCCGGGGGACCAGGGGACCAGATGCTTTGATTTTCTTGGAACAGCTGTCAAAGAAAACATACTTTCTCTTTTTTTCTTTACATTTCCTTTCCACCTTCATTTTTGAGATGGGGCCTCAGATAGCCCAGGCCCGCACTGAGTTTGGTATGTAGTTCGAGACCACTGAACTCATGATCTTCGCCCCCACCTTCCGATGTCTGGGATTACAGGTGTGTGCTACTGTGCCTGCCCTGAAAACCTTTTTCTTTCTTCTTTTTTAAAGATTTTTTTTTTGCTTTTTATTTTTATTATGTGTGTCTGTGTATATGTTTGTATGTGTGCACACACATGTGTGTCTATGCATTCATGAGTACATGCCTATGTATGTATGCTGCATCTGTATGTGTCCATTCCACTTTGTTCCCAAAGCTATGCTATAAAATCCCACCTTTGGGCTTAGTCGTGAAGAGTGCTTCCGAGTCTTCCAGAGGACCCAAGTTCAGTCCCTGCTATTTTTCACCTTGGGTGAATCACAACCACTCTAACTTTACCTCGAGGGCAGTGGTTCTCAACCTTCCAAATGCTGCAGCCCTGTAATGCAGTTCCTCGTGCTGTGATGACCCCCTCAACCATAAAATCATCTTCGTTGCTACTTCATAACTGCGGTTTGACTACTGTTATGGATCGTAATGTAAATATTTTTCAAGACAGAGGCTTGCCAAAGGGGTCGTAACCTTGGATCTAGGGGGGATCTAAGGGTTGGTTCTCTGAGAGCACCCACAGACTTGGCATAAATGCACACACAGGTAACTAAAAACCACCATGAATCTTTTTAAAAGTCTCATCTTAGCTGGGCGGTGGTGGCGCACGCCTGTAATCCCAGCACTCTGGGAGGCAGAGGCAGGAGGTTTTTTGAGTTCGAGGCCAGCCTGGTCTACAGAGTGAGTTCCAGGACAGCCAGGGCTATACAGAGAAACCCTGTCTCGAAAAAACCAAAGCAAAAAGAAAGGAAGGAAGGAAGGAAAGAAGGAAAGAAGGAAGGGAAAGGAAAAGGGAAAGGGAAAGGGAAGGAAAGGAAAGGAAAGGAAAGGAAAGGAAAGGAAAGGAAAGGAAAGGAAAGGAAAGGAAAGGAAAGGAAAGGAAAAAGGAGAGGAGAGGAGAGGAGAGGGGAGGGGAGGGGAGGGGAGGGGAGGGGAGGGGAGGGGAGGGGAGGGGAGGGGAGAGGAGAGGAGAGGAGAGGAGAGGAGAGGAGAGGAGAGGAGAGGAGAGGAGAGGAGAGGAAAGGAAAGGAAAGGAAAGGAAAGGAAAGGAAAGGAAAGGAAAGGAAAGGAAAGGAAAGGAAAGGAAAGGAAAGGAAAGAGTCTCCTCTTTTTGAGGTCTCTGCACATGCACAGTCTGTAACTGGAGTTTTGGTGCTCTGAGCAGAGCCCCCTTCCCACCCGCCCCTCTGTGTTCCCCCGCCTTCTTCCTTCATCCATCTGCTGCATCTTCTACAAGAGTGGGTGCTTTTGCTAGTCCTCACTGAAGATGTCTGGGATAAAGCCAGTGTTGGAGATGATGATCTCCTGAGCTATTTCACCCACCGGCAGCGAGCAGAACCAGCTTCTGACCTAAGCAGAGGCCCTGGCTACAGCCTTCCACCCTTGCTAGGAAAACTTGCAATAGATTCCAGGGTGTTTCTTTTCTGCCAGTTACTGTAAGATTCCTGTCTGTGCTCCCATGTAATCTGGCTGCCTTTCTGCTTCCCACACTGTCCCCCTCCCAGCTCAGTATGGTGGCTCTGGCCTGGGCTACCTAGAACATGTGTTGGTGATGGAAGAGATATCCCGGGTTTCGGGAGCCGTGGGCCTCAGCTACGGCGCTCACTCCAACCTCTGCGTCAACCAGATTGTTCGCAATGGGACCGAGGCACAGAAAGAGAAATACCTTCCCAAGGTAAGGAGACAGGAGTAGGAGAAGCTCACATGGACTCAACACGACCACCATATGACAAGGTCTCCCATGGTGGGGGCCGAGCAGATCCTCATTCTTGAATTGTTGCCATAAGCTAAATGTAACTAGAAAAGGGACTGATACTGCTTTAAAATACTTGAGTCAGAAAATTTGAATACGCAGAGGGCTGGAGAGATGGCTCATTAGGTAAGAACATTGACTGCTCTTCCCAGAGGACCCAGGTTCAGTGCCTAAGCACGTACATGTGGCTCACAACCCTCTATGACTGCATCCCCCAGTGACCTAATGCCCTCTGGCTACTTTAAGCACTGCACACACCTGGGACACAGACGTACGAGCAGGTGGAATAAATGAGGTGGAAAGCAATGGAGGAAGATAATATTGACCCTTTGTCTCCACATCCATGTACAAATATACAACATACAGAAGAAAGAAGAGAGAGGGAGGGAGGGAGGGAGGGAGGGAGGGAGGGAGGGAGAGAGAGAGAGAGAGAGAGAGAGAGAGAGAAGCAAGGGCAGAGCTTAACTTGTGAGTTGGATGATTGACATTTGATTTGGGAAGGACTTTAAGAAATTAAAAGTGGCCGGGCCTGGTGGCGCACGCCTGTAATCCCAGCACTTGGGAGGCAGAGGCAGGCGGATTTCTGAGTTCTGAGTTCGAGGCCAGCCTGGTCTACAGAGTGAGCTCCAGGACAGCCAGGGCTACACAGAGAAACCCTGTCTTGAAAAAAAAAAAAAGAAAGAAAGAAATTAAAAGTGCACACCTTTAATCCTAGCACTCAGGAGGCAGAAGCAGGTAGAAACAAACAAACGAAAGAAGGAAAGAAAGAAACCTTCCGCCAGCAATGTGGTGACTTGTGACATATGTGGAGTTTCAGCTGCTTTGGAGGCAGAAGCTGGAGGATTTGGCAAGACCCTCTCTCAGAAAACAAGTAGGAGCCAGTGAGATGGCTTAGTGGGTAAACAAATGTGCCTGCTTCACCAGGCTGGATGAGCTGAGGTTGATACACACGATAGAAAAAGAACCAACTCCCACAAAGTGTCCTCTGATGCACACACACACACACACACAGAACAAATATGTTTAAAATATAAAGACCGTAGGGTGAGGGGAGGCTCCGTGGTAAGTTCCTTGCATAGCATGTGTGAGGCCTTGGAGACAATCCCCAGCACTGCCAAAAAGCGGCGGAAGCCGGAGTGGCAGCGACGCCTGGTGGATACTTTGCTATGGGGCAGTTTGAACATGGCCCGGAAGAGACAGTCCTGGAACAGACAGACCCTGCTGCAGGGTACGTACGTCCCAGTCCTAACAAGACCGGTTTTGGCTTTCCCTGTAGCTCATCAGTGGTGAGTTCATCGGAGCCCTGGCCATGAGTGAGCCCAACGCTGGCTCTGACGTTGTCTCCATGAGGCTAAAAGCAGAAAAGAAAGGTAAGGCCACTCGCCACCGGGCGTCAGGAAAAGGCAGAAAGAGAGACACACTCAAGAGTAGGGCGGTAGCCGTTAGGGGTGGCCTCTGCTGGGGTTCCGGTACTGGTTCTCAACAGGGTGGCAGCAGTTCTGTGGACAGATTGGCTGAGCCAGGACAAGGGACTTCAGCAAACGGCCAATTCCTGCCCTGCCCTGTCCCTAGGAGATCACTACGTTCTGAACGGCAACAAGTTCTGGATCACCAATGGCCCCGATGCTGATGTCCTAGTTGTCTACGCCAAGACAGATTTGACCGCTGTGCCAGCTTCTCGGGGCATCACAGCCTTCATCGTGGAGAAGGTGAGGGTGGTGGGTGTGGCCCCGAGAGACTCCACCCCTAACCAAAGTGACAGAGGTAACTCACTCTCTCCCTCCAGCTGCTCAAGATTAAGATCAGTGTTCAATCCTCTGCCCCCAGGAACTGGCAGGGAAGCAGAGACTTGAAGAAAGTCTCTGGTGCTGGCAGGGTGGCTCAGTGGTAGAGCAGACCCTGGGTACAATTTTCAGCACTGCAAGGGAAAAAGAAGAAGAAGAAGAAGCAGAGAGGCTGCGTCAAGTTTGAAGACATTAAATCTGCCCACAGAGTTGAGGAAGAGGGAAATGGAAGAGAGGCCAGGAGATCATTTTCCCGAGCTGAGCAGGAGCTGTGGGGAGGCTGAGGCTTGGGTGGGAACGTAAATGATAATTTGGACACTAGACCTCTGATAGAGAGTAAGGGCAAAATAAGATACATCAGGAGTTAGATTAAAACTCAAGGGTTTCATTTTGGGTTGAGTTTTGTGGTAAATCCAGCCACACAAGGTGACGTGTATTTGTGATCTGAACAGCACTTGACAGGCAGGCGGGGGCATGAGTCTGAGGCTAGCCCAGTCTTTGTAGTGAGATCCAGGGTTATCTAGCAAGACTCTGTTCCAAAAAATAAAAATAAGAAACAGCAAAGTTTTCAGTATAGAGAAAAGAAAATCAAGAAGATTTTTTTTGGTTGTGTTGTTTTCAATCTTTTTAAGATGGGGGTCTCATTGTGTAGCTCTGGCTGGCCTAGAACTTGTTAGCAGAGGTCTGTCTACCCCTGCCTCTCAAGTGCTAAGATTAAAGGCGTGTACCCCACCCTGGAAAAAAAGTTTAAAATATATAACTTTGGGGAGCAGGTTTTGGCTTCACGCCATCTGCCTATAACGATGATGAAGAAAGCAAGCGGGTGCCACCGAGGCTTGGGACCAGCTGCAGGGGCATGCTAGAGTTTACGTACGCGGTACAAGGTCGGCAGCACACTCCACCAGGGGTGGGGGAGTGACTGACTAAGGCTGGGACTGGGAAGGCCTGGGGGTAAGTGGAGGCAGCAGCAGCTCAGGGCCTCCGGCCCCTTGGCAACAGTGTGTTTGAGTCAAAGCATGTAGGTGGTTGGAGCCAGGGTTCCTTTAGGAACAGGTGGCAGATTAGCGTGGACCATGAGAGTATCTTCAGAGTGATATCCCTGGGAGACTGGGGAGACCTGGGGACTGAATGTTTGAGAACTCCGCTCCCCTGAGAACTGGGGAGAAGCAGGCTGCGCGGCAGAGGGGCTGGGGACAAGGTTGGTTTGGTGTGAGGACTGGAGTTTTGCTTGGAAAGTGAGCGTCGGGAGTAAGGTGCTGGCAGGTAGCAGCGCTCGTAGGGAAAGTGAGCTTCCCTTTAGCCTCCGTGGGGCACGTGTAACCAGGGCCTCCTTTGGTTTCCTGTCAAGGGTATGCCTGGCTTTAGTACCTCCAAGAAGCTTGACAAGCTGGGCATGAGGGGCTCCAACACCTGTGAGCTCGTCTTTGAAGATTGCAAGGTCCCCGGTAAGTGTCCAGGGAGTGGGGGCGTCCCTACCCAGACTCCCTTGCAAGTTGGAAAAACCCATCGCCCCATTGCAGAAGTTCGCAGCCATCATCTGTCCCGTGAAACGCAGTGGGACTGTGGGCCTGGAGCTGCTGGACAGCTGTCTGTCCCGGCCACAGACCCTGCTGCTGTTTGCCTGCCTAGGTAAAGGATGGGGTTTCTTCTGTGGGTTCCACACCTCGCCTAGCCTCATCGACTGACACCCTTCAGACTGTGCACTGCTGTCCAGCCCATGTGCTAGCCTGACTGTCATAAATAGCCCTATGAAAACAGGTTAAAGGGAGAGATCTTATTTGACTCATGGTTGCAGGTGTCAAGCCTGGTCCTTTGGCTCCCCTGCTTCTGTACTATCGTGAGACAGAGAATGAGGGGAAAGGGGCCTGGGAGAACTGCTTATCTTGTGGAGGGCAAATAACAGTGATAGAAGAGGCCAGAGTCCCTCTCGACTCACGGACCCACCCCAGTGGCCGGTTTTCCCTGGAGGGTCTTCCTCTGAAAGTTTCTGTTGTCTCCGTTAATGCCAACAAATTATGAATCCATCATCAGGTGAATCCATTGAGTAGGTCAGCCTTCACAATCCAGTCACGTCCCAAACCCCACCTCGGAACACTGCTGCCGCGAGAGCCAGGCCTTCCACACACACACACACACACACATTAGCCCACAGCGGGGCATTTCCTGTACAAGCCACTCTGAATTACACTCGGTAATGATGCTAAAAGCCCATCTGAATAAATTGACAGGAGCCAGACTCCATGAGGGAAGGGTAATTTGATTTTGCAGGAGTAGCTTCTCCCTGTGCTCTATCTGTAAACGTGACACCATGTGGCACTGTTGGAGAGCTGAGGGTGGAGATCTGGTCATCAGTTAGGACTGACTGCTTGGTGCCTCGGCCATGAATCGTCCTGAAATAGCATGCTGTACACAGGGGTCTCCAGAAAGGGGGATCCATGCAGACTCATCTTTGTAAAGAGGAAGAAAAAAATTCATGCAACAGCCTTAAAAGCAGTTAGACCGTCAGGTTTCATTCCCAGTGTTCTGCCCACACCGCCCAAGTCCTTATTCGAGGGAGTAGGAGCTCAGGAGCTTCTGGCACTAGCACCCTAACTCCTAGACAAAGGAGCTCTCGTGAACATCGTTGAGAGGTGACCCTGCAGACAACCTCAGGCACTGAGTTCTCTGATTTCTTTATTGGTAGACATCAGGTGTAGAAAGAAGTGAAGAGAGGCGGGGTGGCTTCTAAACCAGGCAGTTTTTCTTCTTTCTCATCATAGGGGTCTAGGGCAAGAAAGAAGGTCTAACAGTTTGGGGCTCCGTAGTGTTGTGGGTGGGGGGTGGGGGTGGGGGTGAGGGATGGGGTGGGGGTCCTAAAGCCCCACTTCCTCCTGGAAGTGACAAAGTTCATCTTCTCCTCTCCCGTGAAACCCTAACTGGGGGTTGAGTGACTTCCTTTTGTTTTTTGTGTGACACAGTCCCTTTCATCAAAGCAGAGAGACTCTGATCCGCCTTCTCTGACTTCCACTTATCCCCGCAGCTGCTAACATCCTCAGCCAGGAGAGCAAGGGCGTCTACGTGTTGATGAGCGGGCTGGACCTAGAGCGCCTGGTGCTGGCGGGCGGGCCCCTTGGGTAAGTGTAAGGGGGCTGGGGGCCTCCTGGGTAAGCTCAGAGCTTCACCAGCACGAGGCTGGGGGATGCCTGGGATCTCCAGCCCTTGTCAGGTCAGCAGCTTCGCCCTGGTGTCTAAGAGAAGGCGCAGGAAAGGTGCTTCATGATCTGTCCTCCGTCCTAGAGAAGCTCCTGCATTTAATTTCTTCACCGCAAAGGGAAATGGTATTAGGGGAGGGATGGCAGGTGAGGCCTGCGGAGCATCTCTGTTAGTTAATGTGCTTGTGAAACCAGAGGCCCAGACTCCGCCTGCTGCCTGCTGCCCGCCACACCTTCTTCACCTCAGAGAAAGGTGCATGGGATCTGGTCAGGCGCTGCTGTGACTGAGCAGGGAGTCTGTCTCTCTCAGGTCCCTTTACCGTGTCTCTAGGGTTTCAGCCCCTTCCCTCCCCCCTCAGCCCTCAGGCCTGATCCCCTGACATGCCCAACTCCCCACCTGACAGCACAGCCCCATAGGCTCCCTCCTCTCTGGCAGGATCATGCAGGCTGTCCTGGACCACACCATTCCCTATTTGCATGTGAGGGAAGCCTTCGGCCAGAAGATCGGCCACTTCCAGGTACGTGGAATAGTGGCTGAAATGTCTTCTCCTGCCGGATTAAGGTTTTCTGTAGATGAGGCGGTTGCCGAGCACTGTGGGGTGGCTGTCGCCCTTCTCTTACAAAATGAGCCTCATCACATTGTTCTGCCCGTTCCTCCTGGGGATGAGCGAACCAGACTCTGCGGGGCTGAAAGGTAAAGCCTGCAGAGCGCTGGGGCCCAGGAGAACAGGAGCTGTCTTTCCATCCCCACTGCTCTGGCTCGAAGAGGCTGCGCGAAGCTAGCCCCCCGGGAGGTGGCTCTTCGGCCTCATCTCCTAGAGCTGTTTCCATCTCCGTTGTCCTAAGCAGGTCCCATCTCTTCTTCGCACCCTGGTCCCTCTTCCCTGGCATTGGCCTGCTTTGGGTAGTTAGAGTGTCCCAGCATGTTGACCCGTTGGCCCCTTTTGTGCCAGCTGATGCAGGGGAAGATGGCGGACATGTACACCCGCCTCATGGCAAGTCGACAGTATGTCTACAATGTCGCCAAAGCCTGTGACGAGGGCCACATCATTGCCAAGGTGAGGGCGACTCCTCGGGAAGAAGAGGTGGGGCAGTGGGTTGTCTACCGGGATGGGCGTCGGTGTGCTTGTCAGGACCCTGCTCAGCAGAGCCTCCTCCCACAGGACTGTGCCGGTGTGATTCTGTACGCAGCCGAGTGCGCCACACAGGTAGCCCTGGACGGCATCCAGTGTCTAGGTGAGTGGCTTCTGACCCCACCCCTGGGGCCCTCTCCACTCCTCACCCTGTTTAAGCCAGCCACGCCCACGCTCGCACCTTCAGGCTCATCTGCCCACTGTGAAGGGGAAAGGGACATTTTTTTTTGTAAGGGCAGCCAGTAAATACATGGATATTTGTTATTTTAAAGGGGGGAGGTAGGGCCTGGAGGCACAGCTCAGTGGTTAAGAACGCTGGTTGTTGTTCTAGAGGACCCAGGTTCTGTTCCCAGCACCCACGGCAGCTCACAGCCATCTCTCACTGAAGTTCTATGGGAACCGACACCCTTTTCGTGTCCTCTGAGAGCACCAGGCATGAATGTGGTGCACAGACAAACATGCTGGCAAAATGCAAATCACGTAAAATCATTATAGATAGAAAACGATTGCAGACTCAGTGGCGCACATGAGCAAGAGAGGCGGGATTCGAACCTACGCCTATGCCCTTCACCACTGGCCCATGATGGGCGAGGCTGCTCCATCCGAGGCTTCTCTTTCCTGGTGACCTTATACCAGGCAAAAAGCATATGAACGTGTGTGTGTGTGTGTGTGTGTGTGTGTGTGTGTGTGTGTGTGAGAGAGAGAGAGAGAGAGAGAGAGAGAGAGAGAGAGAGAGAAATAGCCAGGCGGTAGTGACACAGTCCTTTAATCCTAGCACTAGGGAGGCAAAGGCAGATGGATCTCTGAGTTTGAGGCCAACCTGGTCTACAAAGTGAGCTCCAGGACAGCCAAGGCTACATCGAGAAATCCTGTCCTCAAAAAACAAGTGTAGCCCGGCAGTGGTGGCGCACGCCTGTAATCCCAGCACTTGGGAGGCAGAGGCAGGCGGATTTCTGAGTTCGAGGCCAGCCTGGTCTACAGAGTGAGTTCCAGGACAGCCAGGGCTACACAGAGAAACCCTGTCTCGAAAACAAACAAACAAACAAACAAACAAACAAAAAAGTGTGTGGGAATGGGGAAGAAGCTACGGGCTGTCTTTATCTTCCCTGCCTGGTATAAGGTCACCAGAGAGAGACGCCTTGGCTGGAGCACCCTCATCCATCATGGGCCAGTGGGGAAGGGCACAGGCGTGGGTTCGAATCCCATCTCTCTTGCTCATGTCAGCCACTGAGTGGGCAATGGGTGGGAGGGGGTGGGGGGAGGCACAGGGCTCTGTGTAGCCCTGGCTGTCCTAAGAAACTAAGTCTGTAGACCAGGCTGGCCTTGAACTCACAGAAATTCAACTGCCTCTGCCTCCCGGAGTGCTGGGATTAACAGTGTGTGTCACCACTGCCCAGCTTTTTTTTCCCCCTGCATTTCTTTTAAAGCAGAATCTCATGTATGTGAGTGTATGGTGTAGCTGAGGATGACTTAGGATTTGCAATCCCCTGCCTCCACCCCCTGAGTACTGGGATTATAGGCATGCGCTACCACACCTGTTTGTATAATGCTTTGAATCCAGGGGATTGAATCCAGAACTTTGCGTGTGCTACGTGGATACATTACAGCCCCAGCCCCAGATTTTGCCCTTTCTTTGTCTAGGGTCTGGGCATCTGGGAGACTTTCTATACCAGCCCTACTGTGCCTTCCTGACCCCCAGGTTCCTCCGACACCTTTGCTTCTGTCTAATCAGACCCCCAGCACAGCCTGTATATCCTGGGGTGCTTACTGGTTCAATCAATAGACCAAAGATGTTGAGAAAGGGCTGGGCCTGGCAGTGCATACCTGCATCCCAGTACTTGGGAAACTGAAGCAGGAGGATTGCAGTTTACTTGAGCCCAGCCTGGGCTAGATAGTAACTTCTTGGCCAACCTGGGCAGTAGCTCAGTGTGGTATCCCTAAGCACACACAAAGCCCACGCCCCAGCACTGTATTAACTAACACACAGCCCACGCCCCAGCTCTGTATTAACACACAGCCCACGCCCCAGCACTGTATTAACACACAGCCCACGCCCCAGCACTGTATTAACACACAGCCCACACCCCAGCACTGTATTAACACACAGCCCACGCCCCAGCACTGTATTAACACACAGCCCACGCCCCAGCACTGTATTAACACACAGCCCACGCCCCAGCACTGTATTAACACACAGCCCACGCCCCAGCACTGTATTAACACACAGCCACGCCCCAGCACTGTATTAACACACAGCCACGCCCCAGCACTGTACTAACACACAGCCCACGCCCCAGCACTGTACTAACACACAGCCCACGCCCCAGCACTGTACTAACACACAGCCCACGCCCCAGCACTGTATCAACACACAACCCACGCCCCAGCACTGTATTAACACACAGCCCACGCCCCAGCACTGTACTAACATACAGCCCACGCCCCAGCACTGTACTAACACACAGCCCACGCCCCAGCACTGTATTAACACAAAGCCCACGCCCCAGCACTGTATTAACTAACACACAGCCCACGCCCCAACACTGTATCAACACACAGCCCACGCCCCAGCACTGTATCAACACACAGCCCACGCCCCAGCACTGTACTAACACACAGCCCACACCCCAGCACTGTATTAACACACAGCCCACACCCCAGCACTGTATTAACACACAGTCCACGCCCAGCACTGTACTAACACACAGCCCACACCCCAGCACTATACTAACACACAGCCCACACCCCAGCACTGTATTAACACACAGCCCACACCCAGCACTGTACTAACACACAGCCCACACCCCAGCACTGTACTAACACACAGCCCACGACCCAGCACTGTATTAACACACAGCCCACGACCCAGCACTGTATTAACACACAGCCCAGACCCCAGCACTGTATTAACACACAGCCCACACCCCCCAGCACTGTATTAACACACAGCCCACACCCCAGCACTGTATTAACACACAGCCCACGCCCAGCACTGTACTAACACACAGCCCACACCCCAGCACTGTACTAACACACAGCCCACGCCCCATCACTGTATTAACACATAGCCACGCCCCAGCACTGTACTAACACACAGCCCACGCCCAGCACTGTACTAACACACAGCCCACGCCCAGCACTGTACTAACCAGATTACAAGTTAGTCCCAGAACTCTGGAAGTTTGAGGAAAGAGAGTCAGAAGTGCGGGTCATCTTTGGCTATATAGTGAGTTGTAGGCCAACCTAGGATATGACCGACCCTGTCTCAAAAAGGAAACAGAAGCCGGGTGGTAGTGGCGCATGCCTTTAATCCCAGCACTTGGGAGGCAGAGGCAGGTGGATTTCTGAGTTGGAGGCCAGCCTGGTATACAGAGTGAGTTCCAGGACAACCAGGACTACCAAAAAAAAAAAAAAAAAAAAAAAGGAAGGAAAAAAGGGAGGAAAAAGAAAATTATATCGCTATCTTGGGGTTTTGCCGGTACTGAATAAAAGCACCAGCAAGATGGATGCTTGGTTGAGGAGAGTTTGGTTCTCAGGACCCACACGGTGAAAGGAGAAACTTACACATGTCACACACATTGTCCTCTGACCTCTACACACGTATCTTCAGGGCACACGTGCGTGCACACACATATACACAAAGTAAATAAATGTAAAAGAAGAGAAAAATCGTACCTGAACTGCACGCGGGCCCCTTTTCTTGTCAGGATTCCCCTAAACATTCTGATACAACAACTGCTTACATGGTACTTATGTCGACTTAGATATAAAAATAACCTAGAGATATTCAGAACGTGGCCTGGGATTATAACTCAGCAGTCCAGCATTTGCCTGGAATGTGTGAGGCCCTGGCTCAGCCCCTGGCAGAGAGAGACTGGGAGGGAGGGGAGGGCTTCGCAGGGAGACATGATGGTCGATGGTCATCTGGGAAGGAACCAGTCTCTGATGGTCCTGGAGGGTGCGCTTCGCCCCGCCTTCAGTTCTGTCCTCTCTCCGCCCTGCCCCCCCCCCATCTGCCGCACAGGTGGAAATGGCTACATCAATGACTTCCCCATGGGCCGCTTCCTTCGAGATGCCAAGCTGTACGAGATTGGAGCTGGGACCAGTGAGGTGAGGCGGCTGATCATCGGCAGAGCTTTCAACGCAGACTTCCGCTAGCCCCGCGGCCCGTCGCCCCTGGTCCCAGCACCGAGAGGCCTTCCTTTGGAAGCAGAGACATGGCAGCCCTCTCCCTGTCCACGGGAGCTCTGCAGCTCAGGTGCCCTCCTCACACCAGCCCTCTGCCCTGCGTGAAGTCGGATCCTCCAGCCGTTCCAGCCAGTCAGGGAGCCTAAAATGACTGCTAAAAGGACTTTGGCTTTTCTGGAGCTTGAGGGGAGGGTGACAGTGTCTGTGCCATTGCTTTCTACTTCTGAATGTGACAACCTCACCCTCTGGGGTAGCATGTGACAGGTCCCCAACTCCTCTTGGGCAAACCTCTGGCAGGAAGCCTTTCTGTCCAAGTGTAACAGAGGCATTCACTGTCTCTTTCAATTGTCAGATACTTGGGGTCTCTTTTCTTGAGGAAAAGGCAAAAACTGTGTCCTCCTTAGCGGTTTCCCCAAGAGCTAGACAGCTCCAGAATGCCTGTGTGGCAGGCCCATGAAGGACAGAGTCCGGTCTAGCCGGGACAGCATAGAAGGTTGGCTCCCTGTGTGCCTGAGTCTGTCTGCACCACTCTGGCACAGGCTAGCACTGGGCCTGCTCATGTGACCTGCAGCTGACTGGGCAGCAGGCACAGGCCCTGTGGCCCAGCCTGGGTTGCCTGGCTCAACGACAGCCTTGCTGCCTCTGTATATTTCTCTAGACACCCTGTGGTTAATTTTGTTACAACTGCATATCGTCTGCTGCCATTTTGTATTAAACATACTGCAAAGTAAACCCTTCTGTGCCCAAAGCAGTGTTCTGGAGGAGAAGCAAACCCCTCGCTGTGGCCCTGTGTCTGTCCTTGAAGAACCCCGCCCTTCAGTCTGCCCTTTGGGAATGGGACAGGAGGCCGGAATAGGAAGTCTGAGACCTGAATCTCCCAGTGACATTTCTTTTCCTTGTGTGTGAAATTGTGCCTAGGCTGTGCCAGGCAGGCACTGTGCCCCTGAGCCAGCCCCTTCTACCAACCCCTACCAACTTTTCCATGGTTTTATTTTAGTCTCCCTGTAGCCGAGACAGACTGTGAAGTAAGACCTGCCCCTATCTCTTGAGTGCTGGCATGACCCACACTCAACACCCTGTGCTTTTTCTTAAAGGAAGGGTGTGTGTGTGTGTGTGTGTGTGTGTGTGTGTGTGAAGTGTGAGAAGATAGGAGGAGAGTCTTAAGTTTCTAAAGGCCGGCCTTGAACACTTTGGGGGGTTTTGTTTTTGATTCAGAGTCTAACCTGTAACTCAGAATTCTCCTGCCTTGGCCTCCTGACTGCCAAAATTATATGCATGAACCACCACACCTGGCACATCTCTTGAGTTTTATTACGTTTGTCTCACTATATAGCCCAGGCTGGCCTTGGACTCAAAGATCCTCCTGCTTCTGCCTCCAGAGTTCCGAGATTAAAGGTGTGTGCAACCACCATGCCCAGCCCAAATTCTGCGAGTGTGTGTGTGTGTGTGTGTGTGTGTGTGTGGTTTTGTTCTTTTAATACTTGACTTTTTCAAGGTCAGAAGTGGAGCTAGGGCCCGAGTGAGCCGGGAGCAGAAGCATCCCAACCCTGGCGGCCACAGATAGCGCCCAGCAGCGCATCGCCACATTCATCTCAGTTCCCCAAAATAAAAACTGGTTCCCTGGCTCCCAGCCCGACTGCTCAGCCCAGCCGAGTGCTGAGGTCTGAGACAGGTGGAGTCAGCACCTTCCCAACCCCAATCCAGGCCATCTTAAGAGGGAGTTCCAGGGGCTGGAGAGATGGCTCATTGGTTAGGAGCACTGACTACTCTTTCAGTGGTCCTGAGTTCAAATCCCAGCAACCACATGGTAGCTCACAACCGTCTGTAATGGGATCTGATGCCCTCTTCGGGTGTGTCTGAAGAGAGTAATAGTGTACTCACATACATTAAATACATCTTTTATGACAAAAGAAGAAGAAGAGGGCGTTCCAGAGCTCGAGGCTGCCCCTTCAGTTTCCCCATCTGGATACTGCTGTGTTCATGGATGCAGTAGACATGGTGAACAGCTGAGGAAGATCCCTGGAACAACCCAGAGAAGACGATCAGAATGAGGCAGAGGACCTGCAAGCCTGCAAGATTGTCACCAAGCCAGACGACCTGGCTTGGAGTCCTAGAACCTATCCATGTAGTGGATGGAGAGTTGTCCTCTGACCTCCGTAAATTGACAGAATGCAACGTGTGTCCCCCAGTTGTGCCCCAGGAACCCTACCAATGAGAGTGTCCCCAGTTCTCCTGTTAAAAACCTCAACCAAAGCCATTTGTTACCGTTTAGGTAGTACGACCCTCATGACTTAGTGGCTTTCTGAAAGGGAATCTTAAGCTAGTGTGCCTGCTCTGTCATGTCAGGTCCTCTACCGTGTTCTCATGCAAGAGGGAAACACTGGAGATGGGCGTGCACACTGGAGATGGGTGTGCGCGCTGGAGATGGGTTGCACACTGGGGATGGGCGTGCTCACTGGAGATGGGTGTGCACACTGGGGATGCGTGTGCTCACTAGAGTAGATGGGCGCACACACTGGAGGAGATGGGCGTGCACACTGGAGGAGATGGGCGTGCACACTGGAGGAGATGGGCGTGCACACTGGAGGAGATGGGCGTGCATGCTGGAGGAGATGGGCGTGCACACTGGAGATTGGTGCGCACACTGGAGGAGATGGGTGCGTACACTGGAGGAGATGGGTGTGCACACTGGAGATGGGTGTGTACACTAGAGGAGATGGGTGCGCACACTGGAGGAGATGGGTGCGCACACTGGAGGAGATGGGCGTGCACACTGGAGGAGATGGGTGTGTACACTAGAGAAGATGGGCGTGCACTCTGGAGGAGGTGGGCGTGCACTCTGGACAAGATGGGCATGCCGTGCTTTTGATACTCAGCTTCTGGAACCATGAGCTAAATTTCTATAATTACCCGATCTGTGTGTATCCAGCTATAGCAACAGAAAGGAAGAATGTGATTGTTTTCCTGGCTTTTTTTTTTTTTTTTTTTTATGTGACACACATAAAAGACAAAGCAAACTATGTCTGAAAGGTGGATGGAAGGGGGGGGCGCTAATGAGAACTCTTAAGTGTGGCCAGGTCTTGCTCCTTATCAGAATCTAGTGACAGACACCTGGGTCCCCTAGGGAGAGACACTGGGCTAAGATAGCCATACTGGGTTTTGGTTGGTTGGTCCCCAACCCCCACTACCAGCCCATTCCCCACCCCCACCTCCCTACCCCCAACCCCCTCCCAACCCTCCAATCCCCCTAACCCCCCCCCCCTTACAATCCAACTGGGGCCTGGAGGGAGTTTCTCCCCAGGGACCTGAGTCTTAGCCCCATATCTCAGTGGTAGTTCCGTAGTCCCTCAGTGGTAGTTTGTAATATTGCTTCACTTCACACATCCACTCCTTCCCTGACCTTTGCAATCAACTGGGTGCTCGAGGCAAGATTGCTTAAGGACCTCATGCGAAGCCCTGCAAGGTGAGTTGCTCAAACCTAGGAACAGCGAGTGAGCCAGCCACGCTCTGACGCCGGTGAGGCTGGGTGGGGCCAGAGTCCGAGTAAAGCGAGTAACAGCATGCAGGGCAGAGGAAGCGCCTAGCACACTGCCCGCCCTGATGGGAGCTGGAGCCCACGAACCCGGATGGCCATCGGTTATCTGCTTACAGCAGATCTAAAATGCTCTCATTTCGACTCCCGCCTTAAAGCTCTGCGGGCGGCCGATCCGCTGCGAGGACACCCGGGACCCGCTCAGTCAACGCTGCGTGGAGCTCGCCTGACCCCTACCGGCCATCTGTGGACTCGCAGGCGCGCTGACGCTCCACTTTCCCACTCTGGAGGCGTTCTTTGGATGCCCGGTTTCCAAGACTGAAATTTCCCCTGAATTTGCATTTTACTAGATGAGAACATTGAAAGAGCACCGTCCTCTATCACCACCATCTCATACAAGAAGGTCAAACAAAAACAAGGAGACCATAAACAGCAAAGATGCGTGTTTTGTTTTTTTTTTAATTATGGTCACTTTATGTGTATTTTGCCTGCGTGTGTGTATGCATTCTACCTGTGGGCCTGATACCCGCAGAGACCAGAAGAGGGGCTGGATTTCCCTGGAACTGAGTGGGCAGCCGTGTGGGCAGCAGGCAACCCCATCAAGGGCCCCTAACGTGGAGGGGCGGGGGGAGCCATCTTCCCAAACTCCAAAGCAATGAAAGTTTTAAAAGGTTTATTGAAAAGAAAAGCCTGTCCCCTCCTTCCTCCTGTACCATTCCCCCAGGACAAAACCGCGTTTGAATCTGTAAGGAGTTTCTTTTTGGCTATCCATGCATCTAAGTGATCTATTGATTGATTGGTTCGATTGTAGGTCCTCCTAAGGATGGTGCCTTAATGTGCATAACTGTCATTCGTGACAATCTTGTTATATGCTCATATTTTTCATTATCCAAGCGAGTCCTGTCCAGCAACAGGCACTGGGACAAGCCCCTGGATAAATGGGGGGCGGGGTCACATTCCAGCCTCTGCTTCTGCCGGTATCCTGCCCCGCCCCAAGGTGCAGGAACTCAGAGCCATGCACGGAGGGGGCTCTCCCCGGCTGTGCTCTACCTACTTCCTCCACCCAGGAGCCATTCGGAATCCGACTTCCCCACAATCCAACTTGCCTCCCTTCTTGCAGGCCAGGTGGCTGCTGTCCCTCCAACCCAGAGCCAGAGAGCAATGGAGCCTCCAAGCATCCCAGCACATTTAAGGTCAAAGGTTACCCTGGGCACAGTAGGCATCCCGTGTTCCCAAGCACTCAGAAGCTTGAAGTAAAGGATTACTGTGAGCCTGAGGCCAGCCTGAGCTTGCTATATATCCAGTTCAAGGCAAGCCTGGGCTACATAAGTAAAACTGTCTGGGAAAATGCCTCAAAATAAAGACCTAACAATTCAGAAGAGCGCCTTTGTCCCAGATGCTTTGGAGCCCGAAGCAGGAGGATCGCTTAGGCCCAGGCACTATCTGAGCAGCACACTAGACCGGGTGCTAAGAAGGAGGCGTGGGCTGCATGCCTGGAATCTCAGCCCTGGGCAGCAGGAAGGCAGGTCTCTGAGCCCAAAGGCTAGCTTAGTCTAGAGAGAGCGCCAGGTCACAGGACTTTTGAGACCTTGTCTTGGGGGAGAGGGAGGACCTAAGGATTTGCAAAGCGAACACTATTTGGGTCCATCCTGACTCTTTCTGCAACTCCCCTCTCCACGGCGGCCGAGCCCAGCAGCTCTGTGGTTGTGGCTAGCCCTCCTTGCCTTATTCTAGCCCAGGCCTTTGTCCCAGCTGGTTTCTCCTTCCAGGCCTGCGCTGTGCTCTTACCCAGCCCTAAAGCCCCACCGCAGGGCCCCTTCAGAAGAACTCTCCAGCCTTCCTTCAGTCCTCTCTCCCCAACACACACACACACACACACACACACACACACACACAGGCACATGCGCATCCACGAGTGCACAACACGTTCAAGCGCAAGGCGGGGACTCTTCATGCCTGCCACCCGTGTCCCCAGCAAGGCACAGTTCCAGACTACAGCTTCTGCTGTTCTAGAATTCTAGAACTGTTCTGACAGTTCTAGAGTACGCCTGCCCACTCTCAGAGAGGCTGGCCACATTCCTCCCAAGTCTCTCTCGGGTGCTGGTTGCTGTTAGAGTAACCAGCTCACTCAGCAGGAGGCAGCCCCCCCCCCCATCCTGCACAGTGGGGTTTATTATTTGATGTCTCCGTTTCTCGGCCTTTAGGCTGTAAACTTGAGGTCTAGATGGGTGATTGCACTTGTCTGTATGGGAACCTCACGAGGAGTTTCTGGTGGGCAGACATGTGATGGCTGGCTCCTACTTTGCTGATAACATAGGTACTTGTGTTATGGTCACCTTAGTGACACTGTTAGATTTTAGAGGGTCCATCCTGACTCTTTCTGCAACTCCCCTCTCCACGGCCGAGCCCAGCAGCTCTGTGGTTGTGGCTAGCCCTCCTTGCCTTATTCTAGCCCAGGCCTTTGTCCCAGCTGGTTTCTCCTTCCAGGCCTGGATATCTCCTGCCAGATATCATCAGTGGCATGTGTCCATCGTCCCAGCACTCGGGAGGTAGAGGCAGGAGGATTTCATGTTTGGGGTCATTGTGGGGAAACAGAACAGGACAAAACAAACAAAAACCTACAGTAAAAAGAAAACCCTCCCAGTTCTCTGAACCTTCACCAGCACCCAGGGCTTGCAGTAGGTACTCAGTAGCTGTGTTCACGCTGGATGAGGGAAACAACAGGTGGGCCGGAGCCCTGGCCTAATCCAGAGTTGGCAGAGACAGCGGAGCCAGCCGGCTGCGCCTGCCCCTGCTTTCCCGTCCCTTCCCACCCTGGAGTAGCCAGGGCCCAGCTGCAGAGGGAGGCCCTCACCCCCATATCCCTCGGACCCACTCGGAGATAGAGAAAAGCTGTTATAAAGAACCTCCCTCCTCGGGGAGCAGAGGGAAAGGGGCAGGGGAGGCCCACACACTGTTCTTGCCTCCCTCAGGAAATGTGTACGTAAGAAAGCACATGTATGCAATCCCAAAAATACGAGGCAGAAGAGAGTTTCGTGGCTTAAACCTGTGGTCCCATCATTTGCAAGGCTGAGGCTGGACTGCCATTCCAGGCCAGCCTGGGCTACATAACAAGACCATGATTTTTGTTTTGTTTTATTTTGTTTTATAAATGAGTCCAAACGAGCCCCTGACCATTTTATTTTATTTTATTTTATTTTATTTTATTTTATTTTATTTTATTTTATTTTATTGTACTGGGGTGGAATCCAGGGCCTAGATCATACTGGGCAAGAGTTAAGCTACCAAGATACCCCACCAGTCCCCTATAATTATATTTTTGTTGGCTTATCTGTTGCTTAGGCTATCCTTGAACTCCAGGCTCAGGCTGGACTCTTGCTTGAGTCTCCCATAGGTGCACCTTTTCTTTCTTTCTTTCTTTCTTTCTTTCTTTCTTTCTTTCTTTCTTTCTTTCTTAAGATGGCTTCTTACCCGTCTGTGTATCTCTACACAACATGCTAGGTTTTTAACTTTTTATAGTTGGACTTACCCTGTATGTGTGTGTGTGTGTGTGTGTGTGTGTGTATACACATGTGTGCACACATGTGTTCTTGTGCACGTGTGTGTTGCTTCTATGGAACATCACTGTATTACATTGCTGGTTTTCCTTCCAGACTAATGAGCAGAACTATAACCTGCTCAACTTCCTCCTGTCTAGTGCTCCCTCGTGTGGAAACTGTGCAGTTTAATGTCCAGTCTCCCCCACGGGCATTCGGGTATTTCTAGCTTGCGATTGCTTCGGGATGTTCCTTCCGGTGCGAGCATGCCCCCTCGGGGCCTCCAGGTCCATCCTCAGGGATGGGGTTTCTTTGTTGTAGGTATGCACATAACCAACCTGAAAAGGGAATTCAGAGCTTTTTCTCCACAGTAGTGGTCTGGGGTCGGGTGGGATGGCCCAACTGCTGTCGGCCCTTCCTGACAACCTAAGTTCAATCTCTGAGACCCACATGGTAGAGGACACCCACACCCGAAAGTTTCCCACCGACCTCCACATACACAGTAGAGCTCGTGCACCCACAAACATATGGACAGCACAAGTACAGAATAAGATGCAATCTAAGAAGGTAAAGGAAAGTAGTGGTATGTCTATAATTTCCTTAGAACAATGCCACGGGAAATGACTCAGAACAGAGGCGGCAAGCATACAGACCACGGCCAACTCCGTGTGTTCATGAATGTGCATTGTCGCTCCCCGGGTCAAGTCCATAACCCACGTTCAGCAAAGCTTTCTGGACAAGCTACTGAGAACTATGCCCTGGGCCACGGGTGTGGGAGTAATGACAAGTCAGGCCAGACCAAGCTGGGAAGGACCGTGATGTTTCCAGGTGCCCGGCCAGTCAACCCAGCTCGGCAGCTCACCCAGGGGAGAGAAGGGTTTGATGAGTGCGTGGGGATTTTTCTGGAAAAGAAGAAAGGTGTTCCAGGCTCAGGCAAGAGCAGGCACCCTCCTCAGACTGCGAGCAGAGCAAGGCACGAGGGGTGGGACTGCAGAGGATCTGGTCTACACTCCTGTTGACAGAGAAGGGCACAACACCAGATCCATCCAAGCACACCTTGTGCCTGTCTGGAGCAGACATGGGTGAGCACACACATGGACATGCATACCGCTACACACACGGAGAGTCTGTCAGACACGCTGCAGGAGCAGAAGCAACGAGCGTGAACATGCAGCTGCCAGTGGGAGATAAGGGCGGGATGGGGGGGTGAGGTGGCGGCGGAGGGGGGGAGGGGGACCGCCTGCCTGGCAAGCCACCTTATGCCTCTGCCCGAGCTCCCCAGGGGCAGCCTCTGCAAAGTGCAGTGTTTCAGAACAGCCTGGGCACCTTGCCCCGCCCTCAAGGGCTTGTTCTATTTACGGGAATGGAGTAGCAAATTCTCTCAGTCCTACTTGGGTTGTGGCTGATGTTGGCAAGCTGAACAGGATCAGGTATTCAGTGGGCTCTGTTAGTTGGTAAAGAAACGTTTAATGAAATTTGCTATGAGGTTCTGGACTGGGAGTGTAATTCAGTGATACAATGCCTGTCTAGCCTGCTTGAGGCCCTGGGTTCAGCTGATCCCTGGCTCTGCGAAAAATAAAATGAAATAAGAGAAAACAAGTGAGAAAGGGAAGGGAGAGGAGTGAGAGGGATTTGGAGATGGAAGGATCTGAGCGGCAAGAAGCCAGCGCCGGAGCCAGCCCCAGCCCGCAGTGTCCTGGCCAAGAGTGGGAGGGTAGAGGTTGGGGGTCATTGCAAGGTTGCTCCCCGAGATGACATAAGCCAACTTTATAGGGCTGTAGTCTTTAGGGTTGCTGAGGTCTGCTCCCCAATCCTGACTGTTTGCAATGCCCTGGGCTGGCTAGTTCAGGCTAAAGAATTCCCACTTAGAAAATAAGACTCGGCAAATCCTAGCCTGTCTCAGCACCTCTCTCCCTCCCCAGTGCCTCTGGACAGAACGTGGACTGTGGTCCACTGAGGCTGGGGAAGGATGAGAAACAGTCTGGTTTTTAGGGGCTCCATAGCACCTCAATACCACCCCCTACCCCGCTGGGGTTTGCCTGGTCCCAGAGAGGAAAAAGGAGAAGCCCTAACTGGAAAGCACCTGAGGCCTGTCATGTGCCAGGATGCCCAAGGCACACACACCTCTGTGTCCCATTCACTGACCCACACATAGCTGTGGCTTTCTGCTCTTGATACCTGGTCACTTGTAGGCGCGGCACCCCCTCTCCTGGACTCCTGAGTCCAGGAGAGGGGCCATGGGTCTAAGGCAAGAGCTCTAGATGTTCTGTAGAATGTGAAGACAGTCACCAAGAAGCGGCAGGACTGCTTTCTGTGAAGAGGCTGTTAGGTCTCCCCAGAGAACAGCCTCAGCCTGCCAGGGGCATCTGCCTGGGCCGCAGGAGCAGTCACTCTATGACTCCCAACTGGGGCTCCCCACTGGAGGGCACCTCTTCCTAGCTTCACAATCTTTTCCCACATTAACCCTTCCCCACAATACTCCACTGGCCATCCTACACCTCCTTTTCTTTTTTCTAAAGATTTATTTATTATATGTGAGTACACTGTAGCTGTCTTCAGACACCCCAGAAGAGGGCGTCAGATCTCATTACAGATGGTTGTGAGCCACCCTGCGGTTGCTGGGATTTGAACTCAGGACCTCTGGAAGAGCAGTCAGTGCTCTAAATCGCTGAGCCATCTCTCCAGCCCCTACGCCTCCTTTTCAATTGTCCTCCGAGAACATCATGACGTTCATCTCTGTGCTGTCCACAGGGCCACCGTCGCTCCGCACCTCAGAGAATGTGCCAAGGCCTCCTATGCCCGCCACACCTTCCCACCACCCTGCTCGCTCACGAACGGATTTTCCTGCCCATCCTTTTCTCCCCGGTTCTCTGTCCTCTGCCCAGCCTCCGCCGGTCCTCTCTGCTCGGGTTAAGATCAACCGCCATTTGCCTCATTGCCACTGTGTGAGGGGGTTGCCAGGTGGCAAAGACGGGTATTTGTTATGAAGTAGACAGAGTTTAAAAGTTAGGGCAAGAGAGACATTTAAATTAAAAAAAAAAAATGTAAAGGTCATTTCTTCTTTTATTCACCCCTGTTAGTGCTGCTGTTGCTGTAACAAGGTCTTGTTGTGTAACTGTAATTGGCCTGGTACTTGTTCTGGAGCCCCACCCAGCATGGGTCACTGGCGATTTTCCCCGACCTCGGCTTCTGGAGTGCTGGTACTGTGGGCATGAGCCCCTGTGCCTTGGGATTGCCCTGCTAAGACCTGAGCCCAGAGCCTTGCTCATACTCAAACTGAACCACCAACCTTTCCATCCATTTTAATGTTGTGCTTCCTGATCTGGCATGAGGGCTGTTCTAGCACTACCCGTGAGGCTTAAGACCGCCTCTCCAGCACCTGCGCCTGACTCGACGAAGTTGCCCTACAATTTATTGTTTAATATTTATCTGTTTTTGTTTGTTTGTCCAGTTCAGGTTTTCTCTGTGTAGCTTTGACTGTCCTGAACACACTCTGTAGACCAGGCTGGCCTCAAACTCAGAGACTTCTGCCTCCCAAATGCTGGGATTAAAGGCATGCACCACCATAACCACCAGGATGCAATTTATTTTTTGTTTGTTTGTTTGTTTGTTTGTTTGTTTTTCGGATTTGGTTTTTCCGAGACAGGGTTTCTCTGTATAGCCCTGGCTGTCCTGGAACTCACTCTGTAGACCAGGCTGGCCTCGAACTCAGAAATCCACCTGCCTCTGCCTCCCAGAGTGCTGGGATTACAGGTGTGTGCCACCTGGCACAATTTATTATTTTAATTGAAGTTATTGGGCTGGGAATGAAACAGTATAAAGAGAGTACCTGCCTGTCGTGATGGAGCACACCTTTAATATCAGCACACAGGGGACAGAGAAAGGAAGATCTCTGTGAGTTCAAGGCCAGCCTGGTCTATAAAGTCAGTTCCAGGACACCCAGAGAAACCTTGCCTTGACAAAACCAAAACAAAACAAAACAAAAAACCTCATTGGTTAAGAGTGCTTCCTGTTCTTGCAGAGAGCCAGGGTTAGGTTCTCAGCACTCAGGTCAGGTGGCTTCACGGCTGCCCAAGCCACCAGCTGCAGAGTATGTGACTTCTCTGGTGTTACAGGCACATGGACTCGTGTTCACGGACACATATACTTACAAGTGATTAAAAACACCATGTATTTTAATATATTTAATTTTTGAGTCGAGGTCTGACGATACAGCCTAGGCTACCCTAGAACTCTTGACTCTCCTGCCTCAGAGTACTAGAATTCCAGGCACGGGCCACCTTTGCAATAAATACTTGCATAGCAAATGTGGCGGTGGGGTGCTGCAGACGCGGCCAGGAGCATCTCCCTACCCAAAGCCCTCCAGCAAGCTTATCTAAATGAAATCAGATTGAGAGAGGCATCAAGGACAGCCTTGGAGAGGGGAGGAAAAGAGAGGGGGGTACACAGGGAATGCTCAAGGCTTTGCCTTGAACTAAATTCTCCCTTTTTAGTCTTTTAGTAGTTGCTTTAAAAAAAAAAAAAAGTAGGTTCTGTTCACAGCACATACCTTCTTGGTAGAGCAGAGCCAGAGTCGTAACTCTTTTGGTTCTGAGGATGGAATCCAGGGCTTTGAAGAGCTATGCACACACTCTATCCTTGAACTAGACCCTCAACCCCAAACTGTAGCTTTCGGGTGTTTGGGCTGAATAAGACTGCCTCTACCGTGTCCGACTTTGTAACCTAGCTGCTGAGTGGAGGAAGTCAGTTAATCACATAAGCAAAAACTATGCACCAATCTTAAAAGATAAAAATACAAAAGGCAATTCAGACGCCATAATAACATTGTGATCACTCTAGAGAACGATTGAAGTTATTGATCAGGTCAGGAGGAGCAAGCCTCGGATGGTGGCTAGAGCCTGGCACCATGAGGGTATACCAGCTAGCTTCTGTGTCGAAGGTTTAGGAGTGAGACTGAGCCCACGGATAAGACTAGAGAGCCCCCAGCTGGAGAGCCAGGGAGGCAGCTCCAGATTTGGATCACAGGGTGAGTGTGGAACACCGAGGCTGAGGAGACAGAGTGGGGTGCTTTCGGGAAGATCCCACCAACTGAGAGCGATCGGGCTTGGGGAGAGCAACCAGAGGTCAGGGCTTTGTGTCACTAGGGCTGGGGGGAAGGAGAGGTTGATTCATACTGATGGATGATAAGCTATGATGGCCATAGTCCTAGTGGACAGACGGGCGATGTCTAATGAGGAAGAGGGAAGTGCCAAAGATCGCTGGAGAGTCCTTGGTTTTCCTTTGTCACCGCGGGAGAGCAGTGGTTCTCCTTCAGTAGGAAGTTGGGTTAGTGTATCAGAGCTCCTCAAAGCCCCATTGTTGTTTCAGTGTCAGAGTGAGTGCAGAGGGTGGGGAGCAGAGTGCTTTTGACGAGGCTTTTCCAAAGGAATATTCTTTTGATAAAGAAATAGGGCAACCCACTTGCAACATTTTGTCCCAATCTTAGTGAAAGGAGGGTTGCTCACAGCAACTTCCCGTGTAAAATTCAAATGAGTTGCTAACAGACCTTTGGAAAATAAAAGAACGGGGAACTGCTGGGCAAACTCTTTTAGGAAAAAGTGATGGGAGAATGAGTGATGGGTCAAAGAGGTGAAGCTGAGAGCAGAGTGCCCAAGCAGTGCTGAGCACGAGTCGTCCAGTGGTTAGCGCAATGTTTGTGGCCCAGGCTTTTCTCTACCGCCAGGAACTGGTCCTGGCTCTTACCGCAAAGCCCATCGAAGGCGAGGGAAGATGGTAACAGAACCGTGGGCGAGGCGCCCTCTGCTCTGGGTTTCGGAAGGCTGGAGAGATTGGTGGGAAAGCTCCGAGGAAGAACCACCTCCTCTGAGGAATGAGATTAGGGTTGTCACTGAGAGGACAGTGTTTGAGGTCATGACATCAGTCTTGGTATTGGATGGTGGAGAAAGGAAGCCATAGAGAAGCTACGGATACCCAGCAAAGGAAGTCACTCAGCCTGACTGAGGCCAAAAGCAGTCATGCTGCCGCTGGTGGACAGAAGACAGGCACGAGTGCCATGTGGCCGGGGACCCAGATAGGGTAGAGACGGGGATGTCGGTCTGGACCCAATGGAAGCAGAGCAGGCTGGAGGCACGGCTGGATGAGGACAGGATAAATAGATTCACAACTGCTAATGCTTTGCGGGCACTTGGCTAGGGGCAGCCGCTGTTCAAAACACTTAAACGTCTTAAGAAGACAAAGAGCTAAGATATCTATCTACTAGGAACTCTGTCTTCAGAGTTTGTATTCTTTTTTTTTTTTTTTTTTTTTTTTTTTTTGGTTTTTCGAGACAGGGTTTCTCTGTGTAGCTCCGGCTGTCCTGGAACTCACTCTGTAGACCAGGCTGGCCTTGAACTCAGAAATCTGCCTGCCTCTGCCTCCCAAGTGCTGGGATTACAGGAGTGCGCCACCACGCCCGACTTCAGAGTTTGTACTCTTTTACTTGTTGTTGTTGTTTGTTTTTGTTTTTTGTTTATTGTTTGTTTGTTTGTTTGTTTGAGAAAGGGTTTCTCTGTGTAGCCCTGGCTGTCCTGGAACTCGCTCTGTAGACCAGGCCGGCCTCGAACTCAGAAATCCACCTGCCCCTACCTCCTAAGTGCTGGGATTAAAGGCGTGTGCCACTACTGCCTGGCCAGAGCTTGTATTCTTTATGACTACACTGTGAAATACTGTAGTGAATAAAGGTTTTATATCTATAAAGGGCTAGACCTTGGTTTATCCTTTATGTTAAATGCCCTTTATGTTAAACCCATTATGTTAAACAAACAGCAATAGCAACAAAACCAAATGTTTTGGAACGACCCCAAACCCATGTGATCTTAGCGGTTACTCAGACTGTTTACATTTCTGTTTTCTTGTTTACTTGTTAATTTGAGCATAATACTTACCCTTAGGGATTGCAGAGGGTTCAATAAAGAAGCTGTTGAATGCTCGTCCATGCCTCCTGCAAAGCCACTGCCTTTGGAGGCTCTCAGGGGAGCGTCCATTCCCGATCAGGATCGCCTCCCTCTCTCTAGGGACTACAGGTCTGCTGGAACCACAGGGTATGCACCCTGGTTTTTTATCCCACAGCCTCTGTGAAGGAACCTCAGGGAAAATGTCTCATTTAACACTCGCTGTGACCGCTGAACAGACAAGGTATCTGCTGACCCAGGAAGCTAAGGTTGCCAGCAGCGCATCCAGCTCGCCACAGGCTTCCCACGCTGCTTGGAATGGTCTTCTCCTCGTTCTGCCATGGTCCTTGCCAGTCGTGTTCCTTCCAAAGATGATCCTTGGCACCCACAGTTTCCCAGATAGTATGCCATGTTCTTAGGAGTAATCAACCACCTGGAAAAGCCTACAAATTCTGTTTCATTTCCCTTTTCATCAGCAGCCTGATGTGTGGGTATTGGACAGAGTATGCTTAGTGAACTTCTGCTCCCAGGGCAATAATGAAGGGGCTTCTAGAGATGGCCACTAAGACTGCAAAAGCATCTCTGAGAAGGTCCAAAGCAGATAGATATTCCATGGCTATGAATCATAAACTTGAAACCTTCGGGGGCTAAGACATCTCAAAAGTACCCCCAGTAGGAAAGCAGGGACTATGGGCAAATTAGAGCATGCCCACCCCGTAAAGTCGGCATTTACTACTCCCATCAGTCACCACTGCAAATAGAATGTGAGCCACATTAGCAAATCTTTTGATTTTTAAAAGAGAAATGGGAGCTTACTTTAAATCTCAAATAAAATAAAATAAAATAAAATAAAATAAAATCAGCATTGGCTTCTAATTTTAGTCTTTTCTGACCGTCCTGTGAAACTGCTTGCTGGGTTGTTCTTGGAGACTAGTTTGTCTCTAGGTGGATTTGAGGAAAGGTGCAGCGGTGAAGGGCGAGAGTTGAGGGGTATGAACGGTCATGTTTCCTCGGGGCCAGAACCGTGCTAGACCCACAGGAAATCACAAAAGAGGATGTGGAAGCCATAGACCTGGCCTTCGGGTGCTCCCAAGACTCATCACAGAGACCCAGATAAAGCACTGGAAGGCCCAGAAGGCAGAGGCAAGGAGCTGTGCAGACTTCCTGGAACTCTGAGCTTTAGAAGATCTTTCCAGAAAGTCAGGGTTGACTCTGAGATAGCAGTTCCAAAGGTGGGAATTCTAGAATGGAAGGTGAATAAATTCAACAGAAGCAGAGTAACGGGGCTCCAGCTTGTAACCAGAGAGCTCTGGAGCCTGGGGCGGCAGAAGGTGAACTTGAGGATAGCCTCAACTATAAAGAGTTTGAAGCCTGCCTGAGCTATCTAGTAAGACCTGGTCTCATCAAATGAAGAGATGAGTAGGGGCGACCTGTGTGCAGAGAGCTTGTTTGCAGGTTAAAATCCACATGGGAAAAGCAGTGGTATAGCATGGGCTTCCTTGTTAGCAACATACTGTCACATGGCTAAATTCCAGAATGAGATGATGCCAGCTGGGGGGTGGGCGTGGGAGATCCCACAAACAAGGCCTGACTCGCCCTGGCCCTTCGAGTTGGAAGGCGGCAGTGCTGTGGGCTGGGGTGAATGAGACAACCCCAGGTAGAGGCTGAGCACTGGCTTATGAGGTCAAGAGACATGTAAGTTCTTTCTCTGACTAGGAATAGGCAGTCACTGCTTTAATCATGGGTTCCTCATCTGTGACTCATCCACGCTAACTGCATCCCAAGTGGGAATGTGGTAAGAATGAGAAACTAACTCACGTTTCTCCATTGACATACGACCCCCCCACCCCCTATTACAGGGTCCCACTACGTAGTCCGATTAGCCTGGAACTCACTATGTAAACCAGGCTGGCCTCGAGGAGATTCACCTGCCTTTGCCCACTGAGGGATGGGATTAGAGGCTTACAGTTGCCACCATGCTGGTCTCCACAATTTTTATAGCCTGAGAGTTCCAATCTCAAAAGGAGTAGGGTAGGAGGGGGCACTCCAGTAAACCAAGGTTGGGGGCTGGCCAGGCTGGCTGCCTTGGTGGAGAGTACAAAAGCCAGTCCGTTCCTTCCTCGACCTTTCCCGGATATGGTGGGCAGACGTAGGAGCTTTAAGGGGTACAGCATCGTTGAGGGAACTGTACCCCATTTCCACCCAATTCTTACCCGGGAGGGAAGGTGAGACCCAAAAGTTAAACTACCAGGAAATCGAGGGGCAACCCGACTACCCCTGCAGGAAGGGATCTTATTGTTCGACCAGTTTGCCTTTTGGATCTCTCAAGACAAGATTTTCTTTTCCTTAAATGATCTAGAGTGTCCCCCAGCGTTTGGGGCAGGAGGTAGCGTGTCTTAGAAAACCTGAGTAGCCCCAATGGTTCTCCAGCTTCGGGTCCTACTCTCAGCCTCTACTCTCAGCGGTCTTACAGTTCTCTGCCTCTACTAAAGGATGTCCTCATCTTTCCAGTTCCCGAAGGTCGGCCTTAAGAAAAAAAAAAAAAAAAAGCCGACTCCTCTGCAAAGTAAGTTCGCGTCGTGGACTCTTGTCAGAACACCCGCACCTTTCCCAACCCTACACCCGGGAACAGACCCTGGCACCTGCCCCTCCCCAGCAGCCATTACACGATGTTCTCAGAAAGTTAGTTTTCAGTCTCCTCCTCCCTCTACCCACAACCCATCCGGGTGCCGGACTGGAAGCATCTTGAAAGTAGGAAGTCACTCTCCTACTGGCCTTTGCCTTGGGACATTCAGATCACTCCCTAAGGGATGAAGCGCAGAGGGGGGAGGGGGACGTGGACGGGGGCAGAACCCAAGCTGCGACAGACCCGGCAGACCAGCCCGAACCTTGGAATGGGGGCGGGGGGGGGGAGCTTAGTACTTCGCCCTCTAGGGCAGGCTCCAGCCTAACCCAGCCCACCCGGCTCAGCTCCGACTCCTAAAGGCGTGCCCACCCAGCCAGGTGATCTCGAACCTTCTCCCTCACACACCCCAACAACAAACAACCCTCTGCGCTCTCCATCCGGAGAAAGGAGGTGGAGCCTGACCTCAGCCGGAGGCTGCTGCAGCTACGGGGGAGGGGGAGGGGGCTCACTGCTCCAGCCCTTGGGGGGCGGGGGGGGGAGTCTCCTTCTGAGACTGGCCTTGGGTGGGCGGCCTTGGCGGGTTCCCAAGCGTCAGGAAAGTCTTCTAGCAGAGTCGACCCTCCACCGGCGAAGGGAGAATACAGAAGACGTGGCTTTAGTGAGTGCGACTTGTGACTATTCCTCTCCGGCTGAAGCGCTCTCCGGCCCCTCTCCGCCATTTATGCGCCCCCCCCCCCAACACACACCGCCCAAACCTTCTAGCCCTGAGGGTTGAATGAACCTCTGTGCCTAGTAAGCGGCGTAGAGAAGATGCTGCTTTGCTGCGCTCTAGGGAGCCGAGGTGTGCCCATCCCCCAGCCTTTTGACGGGTGGGGGTGCAGGCGGACCCCAGGGACGCCGACTAGGGCAGGAAGGAGCCTGAAATAGGTATAAGCAGCAGTTGTTGACACTGCAGGGAGGCAACTCGCGTGTGGGGTAGAGAATGCATCTTAAGGGGAAGAACAGGGGACCCAAAGAGGCGAAGTCTTGTGTCAAAGGGAAGGAGAATACAGAAAGGGCTTTCGCTGGGAGGGGCAGCCTACAATGACTTCCCTGGCTAGCAGTCTGGAGGGTAACGCTGGAGAGATGGGGGTTTGGGACATAGCATCATGGAATGCGATCCCCAAAGCCTAAGCGCTGGCGGTTTGTATGAAGACTGGTCCCACACAGACCCCTACTTCACCCCGATCCTTCAGACCCATCTTGCGGCCCTTAGGGAAGAGAAACGATCCTCTTCTTTGATGGGTACTCATCAACCGGTTCCTTGGTAGCAGGAGGGGGGCCAACCCTTTATTATTAGTTACAAAGAGAGCACTTCTGATTCTCCCATCCCTAGGGAAAGAGGCCACAGCAGGTAAAAACCAGACTTATACACTTGGCTTTGCCTGGGGGCAAATAATTTCCGGAGGTCCCTTTAAGGAGTGGGTGTTCTGATCCCTTTAAGAGCGAGCAGGTCCCAGCTAAAGGACTATAAAAGTCTAACTTTACTTCCCCACCCCCGGGGGCTTCCTTTGATGGGGGAGGGGGCAAGTATTGGCGATGAATTTAATCTATGACATGGAGTCCCTCCAGAAGAGAGCCTTTTCTTCATCCCTCCCAGTGGGGCTTAGGGGCCAGGCTGCTCAGAGTTCAGGGACCTGGAATTTGGACGGTCTGAGGTGAGGCAGGGGAGGGCTGCCTGCCCATACCGAGAAAGCAGACACCTGGGCATGACATCGAGGCAGGTGAAAGAGGTCGGTGCCACCTTCACAGAAACTGTGCTGCCGGCTTGGGTGCCCTGCCCCGTGCCAGTGGCTGGATCTCAGGGTAGGCAGTCTGCTGGGACTGCAGCGGCAGTGGGGGGAGGAGCGTCTCGGCTGAACTGGGGATGACAGAGCAGCCAGTCTGTCCCTGCTGTCAGTCTGGTTGTACGTGGTGGGGGAAGGGTATGCTCTCTCTGGCCCTGGATGGTCTGGCATCTTCTTTTCTCGGCTCTCCTGCTCCGAGGGAGCTAGCCCTTACTCAAGGTCTGGAGGTGCCTCGGGAGAGAGAGAGAGAGAGAGAGAGAGAGAGAGAGAGAGAGAAAGAAAGAGAGAGAAAGCCTCTACTGAGGGGCTAGTCGTGGAGACCTGATGAATCCATCCGTTTCCAGACCACCCATCTCTAGATCAAATGACAAACCCTTTTTGGAGAGACAGGGAGAGAGAGAGAGAAAGAGAGGGAGGGAGGGAGGGAGGGAGGGAGAGAGAGAGAGAGAGAGAGAGAGAGAGAGAGGAGAGAGAAAAGGTGACAGCCCCCAGGCACTGGCACAGCTGTTCTGATGGAGTGGGATGGGAGCTGCAAACACTAGGGAGAAACTATGGGAGCAGGAGCCTTTTCCAGATGTGCTGATTAAGGCTTATTATAAAGATAGAGGTTGTGTGTGTGTGTGTGTGTGTTATCCGGGAACTTAATGGTCAAAGGCGGAAGAGAAACCCCGGATTGAGATTAAATCAATCGTTCTCCAACAGGAAAGGCTCTGGATTGGGAAGGAGGATGGTCCAGATGCAGGGCTTCTTGGAAAATGGAGTGAACGAGGACAGGAGGCCAAAACCTCTCTTTGGGGTACACGCAGCCGATCTAAAACCCTGGCCTCCTCTTGGCTGGCTTCTGGACCAGTGTTCGAAAGCGAGAGAAAAGGGGACCCTCGGTGCTGCTACTAACCGAGGAACCTCAAGTGCCTTTAGAAAGCCTGTGCTCCTCCCTCCAGACCGCACCCCCCAGCCATGAGCCCTCTGAGCTAGAGCCTCCTGGGGCAAAGGAGCCAGCCACCCACAGGGAAAGCTCTGGGGACAGAGCTCCTTTGGCTGTGGAACAGGCTGGGCAATCTAAGTAGCTCCTGGGTCCTCCACCATCAGGAGTCTCTTCCCTTCAACCTGGGTCCCAAGGAAATCAGCTTTGTCTGGTACCAGGACCACGGGGGTTTGACCTGAAGGTGCCAGGGAGAAGCCCACTCCAGCAATCTTGCTCTGTCAGTTTCCAGGTTACACGTGGGCTGCCACTCGAGTTTCTTTCCCTGTGACCAGTTACATTTTTTTCTTGATCCTCACATTCTCAACCCACCCCACCCCCATCATCAGAGAGTCTGCTCTCCTACCTTGTTCACTTAAGTGGCCAGAGGTACCCTCCACTTTCAGTTTGATGAGGATGGGGCTCTACTATGAGACACGCTGATGGACTTGGCTGAGGAGAGGGGCTGCTCTGGTGAGATGAGACGTGTGGCTGGCCTGTATGTGATGGGGAGCCCTGAGAGTACCTTTACATTGGGAGGCTCAGTGAAGGGAGAAGTCCTTCAGTGCCCTACTTTCCGAGGTTTGGGGTTTGCCTTCCCTAAGGATGGGAAGGAAAGGGACAGAGGTACTAAGAGACTTTGGCCCTTTGAGAAGTTGGCGCACCACGATTTTTGTACAGTCTTGGTAAACCATGTCCTGTAGACTAGCTAGGTAGTCTGGGAGACCCCGGGGCAGTTCTGGAGGCTTGTCCTGTCTCTGTCTCTCCTCTTTCTCCTCTTCCTCTCTTCCTCTCTCTCCCACCCCACCCCCAAGGGAAGACCACAGAGGCTGGCAGCCCTAGTGACCTTAAAAGCTGCCCGGGGAACTGTGTGCAGTGCAGGAGGAGCCCCTAAGCCACTCTCCGAGACTCGGTTTTTCCTGCTTAGTAACCAGGCTTCCTTAGCACTCTGGGCGCTTCTCTGCCCTAGGCGTTCGAGGGCCCAGCCCCTCCCCGGCTGCTCCCAGGCTCGGGTGACTTGACACTACCCTTTCTGCTCCTGCTCCTTTACCTCCCAAAGCGCCCCTCCCCCGCCTGAATTGGGAATGAGGCTTTGTTCAGGGGGTGGACTCGGTATTTCTCAAGAACCTACTGTGTGCACATTACGGCTCCTTGAAGTGAAGTCCTGGGCTGGCTCTGGGGCTACAAGGTGTCCAGGACACATCCCCTTCCCGCACCTCCCAGGGACTTCCCACCCCTTCGGATGACCTCAGCCTGCTGTGCCCACCCACCCGGCTGACCCCGAGAGCGTGCTCAGGCTTGGAAAAGCACGTCTGTGGGTGTGAGAGACGGAGCCACAGCATAAGGCGACTATGGGGAAGCTAGGTGAGTGTCTGCACTGGTTCTACCCTGGCTTGGGGACGCGAAGGAGTGTGTCCAGCCGCGCCTGTTGGGCTGCCCGCCCCTTTCCCTCTCCCCCGGAGAGCTCTGATGTTCCCCGCGGTGGTGGAAGAGGGTGTGTGGGTGTCAAGGACTCACAGACCAGGCTCTGCTGTCAGCTGGAAATGGATGAGGGTTCCACACTTGGCTTCTGAAAGAGGGCGAATTGGGAGCTAGGGTGGGGGGCGTTAGGTGAAGGGCAGAAAGAGGGAAAGGAGATGCGGGTGAGGGGTTACCGAGCCAGGACCGACCTTGCTAGGAAGGAAAGGAGACGTGGCAAGCAGGGAAGTCGGAAAGATGAGGCAAGGGCGGGAGGGGCTTTTCAGGAGTCGGGGCCCTTTCGCGCGAGTCTGGGGCCCTTTCAGGAGGAAAGGGGGTGTTGTTCTTGCTTGAATTTTTCGGTTGGTCTTCCCGAAGCTTTGCCATGGGGTCAGAAGCTTGAGGGTGGGGTGTCCCCCTCGGCCCTCAGTTTACAGTAGCCGGTGCTGGAGAGGTTACGGAGGAAGAGGGATGTAGAAGGGTGATGGTCAGGGCGGGGGCGCGCTAAGATTTTTTCAGGGTGGGGGTCTGCAGTGAGGTGCTGGGGCTTCAGGGTCAGGTCACCATGGGATACTGGCTCAGGCTCCAAAGACCGGGAGAAAATACAAGAAGCCCGCAAAGAAAATCATCCCCCGCCACCACCCTTGGCACCGTACCCCTCCCCCCAGGCCCCACCACTCCCCGCACCGCCTCCCCCGGCCGCCTCGTGCTGCCCCCTGCGTCGGGACGACCGACCCACGATTCTGATTGGCTGGAGACCGGGAGGGGGAGCCGAGGGCCGGATTGGCTGGCGGGGCCAGCGCAGGGCGGGGCGGCTGATTGGCGGAGCTTGTCGAGGGGCGCGCTGCTGATTGGCTGGGGACGAGGAAGCAGGAAGGAGGGCGGCGGAGGCTCCGCTCTCGGGGAGTTTGTGGGGGAACCGCGAGCGGCGTAGCGGATCCCGGAGCCCGGCCCCCGCTGCTCGCCCGTCCGGCCGCCTGCCCCGCCCGTCCGGCCCTAGCCGTCCGCCCGCCCCTGCCAGGCGCGCCCGCCCCCCCGACGGCCCCGCCCGACCGCGGCCCCCGCTCCGCCCGCCCGGCCCCGGCCCCCAGGAGGAGGCGCTGACGCAGCAGCGTGGAGCCCGGGAATTGAGCGCCCCCGGGGGGTTCCAGCCGCCGGATTCCAGCCCGGCCAGGGCCTGCGGGCGCCCAAAGCTGCGCCGTCCGCGCCGCTCGTCCCGGTGAGCTAGGAGCCGGGATCCTGTAGGGGGAAGGGGAGAGCGAACGAGCGAGAGCGAGCGAGCTAGGTAGGCGGACTAGCAAAAGGGAGAGGACCGGCCGCCCGTCAGCGCGCCCCGCCGAGCGCGCCGCGCCGCCGCCCCCGCCAGCCCCGGGAAGGGACGGACGGACGACAAGAAGCAGGTGCGGCTGCTTGCCCGCCCGCGCGCGCCGCCTCCCTCCCCCGGGTCCGGCGCTGCGGTCCCGCCATCGGGGAGCACTGCGCGCCTCGAGGTGACAGCCCCCGGGGGGCGCCCGCTTCGCAGGCCGGGGGCGGGGTGGGTGGCGGCCGCAGGGTGGTAGCTTGGCCGGGCGGCGGTGGCGCGGGCGTCCCGGGCTATGGAGGGCGGGAGGACGCGGGGTGCTTCCTCGCCGCGGCGGAGCCGGCTCGCCTCCGAGTGCGCGGGCGGCAAGGCCCCCGCCAAGCCCCCTCCCCCATCGTGGTCCCCGAGGCTAGGGGCCGCGGCTGGGGGCGTCGCCGCGGGAGCGCCCTCTCGGGGTGGGGGGCGCCCTCCCGGGTTGGGAGCTGACCGGCAATTGCCGGAGGGGGGATGGGGATGGGGGCCGCGTCAGGGCAAGGGGTAGTGTGGACTCGATCGGGTCGGGCAGAAGGAAGGGAGGCGCCGAAGACGGAAGGGGACCGGTTCGAACAGCGAGTGTGGGCCGCGGGAGGCCCTGTGGGGACCGTGCGGGGCGGCGGCCGAGTCCGAGGTGGGGCGGGGGGAATCGAAGTTGTCAGACCGCCTCCAAGTGACAGCGGGACCCGGTGCTCCAGGCCTGGCCTGGTTGTGCCCTGCCAGTCCCGCCGCCTCTCCTCTGGGGCCGGGGGCCGGGTCAGGTCGGGCCCAAGGGGCCCGCTCGGCGGTGAAGAGCCGGACAAAGGCGGCGCCCGAGCGGGCGCAGGTAGTGGTATCGGGGAGGGGAGCGAGTCCGGGGCACCCACCCCAAGGGGCGGGCACGGGGCCGGACTCTGCCCTGGGGACTGCGGGGGCCGGGGCGTCCACCGGGAGGAGCTGCGGCACTGGCTCTGGCTGTAGCCTCGGATATCCTCGCGGCTCCGAGAAGAGTGGGGTCGACTTAGCCAAGGCGGAGGGGCAGGGTTGAGGGGTGTGCGCACCGAGTGCCCAGGCCGGTGGCGAATGGGCTGGTGGACTCACAGAGGTGAGCATAGCCTGCTAGCAGTGAGGCTTTCAGCAAGTCTGCCTATCGGCAGAGGTTTAACTCCACCTGGGATGTCTCCTAGTGGCCCATTGTCGGCAGTCTGAAGAGCACAGACGGCTACTTGGATTGGGACTAAGGGACCCCACCCCCCAACACACACACCCACTGTGCTTGGCTATGCCTTCACTATTGCAGTAGCAGTTTTCCTTAGGCAAGAAGGTATCCACATAGGGACATCATAAGCTGAGTTCATAAATTGAAGCAGAAATTTGGTGATGACATAAAATAAGGTTTCCAAAGCTTTCTTTTGTACCACCTGACACGTTTCTTCCCATCTTCTACATCTCTGTAATCATCCACCAAAAAGGAAAGAGCCTCAGAGGGACCACATTTCTCGGGGACAACACTGTCCTAGGACACTTTGGAATCTGTGGCTTAAGCAATGAGCACGCTGCTAACCCCAGCGGGGAGCAGCAGCTCTAGGCTGTATGCTGTTTACCCGGTTCAGAAAATCCACTCAGCTCCCGGCCCCTCCTCTTGTGATTAACTTGGGAACAGGAAGAGAGGAGACTCAGGCTGATAACAGCTGAGAACATGGCCTTTTGCTGAGAAAAATCTGGGTTGGAGTGGCACACCAGTGGGACTGGTCAGGAGCAGCACTAGCCTGTGTTTGGCTCTAAGCCCACCGTGAGAAAGCTGCTGTCTGCCAAAGGAGCTGGGGCAGCAGGATGTGGGGTTCATTCATAGCACCCCATCTCTCTCCCCAGGAGAGTCTGGACCCCAGCTTGGGTGGAGTTGATGCTTGTGGGGAAAGGGGGGTATTACCTCACACAAGAGACTGAAGTTTGTTTGAGAGAGTTTAATTGTATGTCTAAAATCCAGAGAAGGCTGGAGATCTTTTCTTTTGCTGGGGTTGCACTGTATGTGATTTCTTTTGGTGGCAGTCAGAAGGGTGACCTGGTTTGGCTGCTAGAAGGTGGAAATTGCCAAAATAACATTTCCCTCTGTAGCAGGGGCTTACCCTGGCGGGAGATGCTTGTCTGTCAGATCAGCGTTTGGGAGAGCTGGCCCTGGGGACTTGAGCCATTTAGTGAGGTGTTTCACTCACCAATTCTTTCTGTCCCTCTCCTCCCTTGTTTCTCTCCTGTATCTTATCACTCTAGAACTGAGGCTAGCTGGGACTGCAGCAGGTCTCCTCTGCACTTCAGTGCTGGTGTTGGCTTGTTTTTTGGTGTCTCCCTCCCTCCCTCTCTCCCTTTCTGTGGCCATGTTCCGGTGTCCTGCTTCCTCTGGCTCTTCTGATCCAGTCTGGACACAACTACCAGATCTTTCTCCCAAGCACCCCTTCCACAAGTCAGTTTCTTACTCATTACATTGTGCTGACTTTTTTTTCCTGCAGCCTGACCCTAGACAGTGTCCCCAAGACTGTCCGCTGGTCCTGCTGAGCACTGGCCGTCTGTCCCTGCCCTTTTGCCCCCAGCTCCCACCCCTTCCTTCTCTCCTTGTCCATTGTCCTGCCATTGCTCCGGCCAGTGAGCGTGTGAAAAGTGGATCGTCTGACGTTGTATCTTCTCACGGGTGGAAGGATCAGGGTGTGTCTGTGTATAGTCTGATCCTCTTCTCAGTGTTGTGGGATGTGGAATTCAGTGGGGATGGAGGGGAACCGTTGGCTCTTCTGGAAATGCCCAGTATGGATTCAGTCCTTGGAGGTCTCTGACCTTTTCTGTGAAAGGTGTATAAATAGGGCATGCTTGTGAGGCTCTGGCCATGGGCATGTTTCACTGCTGTCTCTGCCCCATCTGCTGCTGAAGCGTCTGCTGTAGACTCTTCACCTGACCCCACACAGGCATGAGTTGGAAAGGGGCTGTGATCCTGCTCTCCACCCCCACCCCCGTCCCCACTGGACCATTCTCTTTCTGTACCCAGCCTTGCTGTGTGTTTGCAGTTTGCTGTCCCTGCTACGTGAACCCATGTGCTTTACCTCTTCTGTCTGGGTGTCAGTGAGGGAGGAAACACTATTCAGAGAACAGAGAAGAAAAATAAGCCTGGGTCAGTCCCCTGGATGGGATTTGTAGGGTTCCTTTAATATTAAGTGTTTTTACTGACTTCGGGGGCTATGTTTTTCCCAAGGTGGAGCTTTGGGGAAGAAATGCTATCATTCCAACTGTCTTAGAAGTTGGCTTATTGACGATCAAACCTAGACTATGGGGGCATGGGAGAAGACTGACTGGCTTGGAGCTGGGCGGTGAAGAGGCATAACCCCTTGCACCATCCTCTCTCCTCCATACCCTTCAGTTGTGCCCCAGTTTGATGATTAATGAACCAGCATTTACCTTCCAATCGGGAAGGCCACCCCTCACAGTTGCCATGGTAATACAGACCTCTCCCCTGTCAATTAAGAAAAAAAAAAAAATCCTACTTCTCTCTTACTGTAACAGAAAAGCCACCTCCGAGAGCCTCTCCTGAGTGCCGCCTCATCTGCCTCTGCACCGTCTGCAGCACGCGTCCTGGAACACCCTCTTCAGGGTTCAGATGGTTCCGAGTTTCCCTCCTCGGGGACACTGCCCGAGTGTCCTCGCCTTGAGCACACTTTGCCCCTCTTGGAGCCAGCAGCTCTAGAACCATCAGAAGAGGAAACAACCTTTTAATTTAGTCAACCATGATGCAAATTGCAATGCAGAAAGAGCCTGTCTCTCTTCTGTAGAGACAGAGGAAGTGCCCCCTTACTCTCTGGTGTTTAGAGGCATGAATTGGGTGGCAGTCAAGAAGGAAATTTCAGTAGCCCTGAAATTCAACCTAGCAGATCTACTTGAAATTGGAGTTCGGTGAAAATCAGCTAGTTATTGTCATTTCTCCCCCTCTCCATCGTAGCATCTAGAGGACTTAAAATGTTTTCTTTTTCTCTACTTTTGTTCCCCTTGGCCTTGCTCAGGCAACATCTGGCCTCAGTGTCCTGTGTCAAGGTGAGTCATTAAGGACGAGGGAAAAATCCCCAGAGCTGAAAAGTAGCCCGTGTTGAACTGAAGCTGCCAGCCGGAGCTGCCGGTTTATGGGGCATTAGATGAACAGTCCCGCCATTAAAGGGCCTGCTTTCTATGAATGGGTTGTGAAGAATGTAAATAAAGCAGCATCTCTCAATGGGGAAGCATTCACATAAGCAGCACTACCCCAGCCCAAGCATTTATGGGAGCTTGCTAACACTCTGGCAAGGCTTGGTGCCTTTGTGACTTTGGAGGGACTTTGGTTCTGATGCAGCCTTGGGGCTCTCTAGCTTTGTGGGTTTGGCCTTGTCTTGATGGGCCAGCATGGTGTCTTTTAGCTCTTGAAAGATGGGAAATACCGTGTGTGGCTCAGGGCTTATGAAAATTAGTAGCAACAGCTCCTGGCACCTAGTGATCTGAGGTTCTGCAGCCTGTGACCCCTCCGGCTGCTTAAATATCCCATGTCAGGCCTGGGAGGTCTTAGGAATGAGATCCCGCGTAGCTTTTACAGGAGGCACACAGCAGGAATAAAACGGACGGGTTTGGATGGCAACTCCAGCCTGTCTCCTGGTTTTGCTGCTAACAAGGTGTAAGATGGCTAAAAGATATAGAAGAAGCAATGGGCTTCAAACATCCTGCTCAGGGTTGCCAAGTCCTGGGGTCCCAGTACGGCATGGCTATCTATCTCCGGCATCTAGGTGAGAGAGCTGGGGGTGGGAGGGCACTGGGTTTGGAGAACAGGACCCAGAGTGCAGTCGCTGTCCTGGGGTAGTGTTATACATTTCGCTTTGCACAGTGGGTAATAGCAGCAAGGATGGTTATTTATATGACTCAATGTGGAGGGTCCTCTTCCGGCTTGATGTGCCAGGGAAGAATGAGTTTGTCTCTAAGTCTGCCATTATGAGTTAGTAACGTCCAAAGTTCCTATACTAGGTTACTTGAATGAAAAGACAGGTGGCTTTTCATAGTTAATGATATCAGTACTAGCTAAGGACTTACTTGGGTCTAATTATTTTCTCTTGCCTTTGTTCCTTCTCTGAGATTTAGGGAGGACAGATATGTTGAATCCCTAGTCTGGAGTAAAGGAATGTATGTAGTTTCTGCCTCTTCCAATACAACTTTTTCCATTTTCTGCTGCAGGAGAGAGGAATGAGCCCTTCAGATGTAGTCACTTGTCCAGAATGTTTGGGGATAACGCAATTTGTTTATCAGCTTCCTGTGTAGCCAGGTGGTTTAGAAGTGTATTCTTAGGATAGTGATTATCAGGGTGCCACTTGATGCCCTGAGATCCTGCAAAGTTTTCCAAAAGTGCAGAGCCACAGTAGCGCTGCCGTTAGGGTCAGCCGGGGGCTCCCAGCCCTGGGTTGGTGTCACTTGCTCTGTACCTATAGCTTTCCACTGAATGTAGAAAGAAATTATATGGAGAGGAAATGATCTTTAGAGAAAAATCAAAAGTACTAGAGACTGAGGAAAGGAAGCCAGGAGCAGTTACTCTATAAGTTAAGGTGGGTGTCTGACCACAGTAGGCCACCCTCAGTCTCCACTGCAGTACAAGCCAGGGGAAAAGGATATCCTTCAGGCCTACAATAGACTGCCGTCGGCGGGGCTGGAAAAGCTCGTTTTCTGGATTTGCTGTAAAATTCAATCTCTCTGGAACACTCACCACTTTCTAGGTAATAAGATGGTTTTGTTTCAAAAATGCTTATAAGAGTTTATTTGGAACTTTGAGCCAACTTTTCCTTTGTTTGTTTGTATTGAGACAGAATCCTGTATGGTCCAGTCTACCTGGCACTTTCCATCCTTCTGTTCACCTTGAGTGCTAGGATTACAGATGTGTGAACAAACACATCTATCTGTACGAACAGTTCTTTAAACTGAATATTCAAGAAAAATTTGATATTGGGCTGTGACCCAGGCCCTAGAGACTGCAGCATGGTAACAGTGTAGTAAGGGCTCTGAGACGCCCTGGACGCCCTGCCTCTGCCCTTGTTTATAATAAATAGTACTAGGAGGGGAGATGGGAGGATGGAGGGGGCATGCCTACAAGTGCTCTCTTGTGCGTGTGTGTGTGTGTGTGTGTGTGTGAGTGTGTGTGCGCACACACACACTCAGATCATCGGCCCCGGCAGCACCCGCCTTTACCTGCAGAGCACCCCAGCCCGTTGCACGCCTCCTCCTCCTCTTTTAATGAACTTTTTGTATCAGTTTCCATCTGCTGAAGATGTAACCGGAACAACTTTTTCCTAGAACTGTTGTGAGGATCCATACAATGACTGTCATGTGCTAGGTGGTACTGGGTACCCAGAATACAGAATAGCATTCCTGATAAAGAGTAGGAGGCTCTGGTGAATCAAGTTCTCTGCCCTCTTAGAAATCTTGGAGACAGGTCTTCGCTCTAGCTCTTTGCTGCTGACTCCACCTTTCTGTCTTCTCTAGATTTCTTGCTTTTTTTTTTTTTTTTTTTTTTTTTTTTTTCGAGACAGGGTTTCTCTGTGTAGCCTTGGTTGTCCTGGAACTCACTCTGTAGTCCAGGCTGACCTCGAACTCAGAAATCCGCCTGCCTCTGCCTCCCAAGTGCTGGGATTAAAGGCATGCACCCCTACTGCCCTTATTTTGTTTTGAGAGACAGCATCTCATGCAACCCAGGCAGGCCTTGAATTTGCTGTGTAGCCAAGAATGACTTTGAACTTGCAATCCTGCTTCCACCAGAATGCTGGGATAAACTGTGCATCATCCTGCCTGGTTTTATCCAGTGCTGGGGATCAAACCCATTACTGCCAGCACTGGGCATGCACTGAGCTCTAGTCCCTGCCTCTCGGGCATTCTTTGTCATAAATGTGTGTACTCTTAGTCATTAATGGTTGGTAGAGGTAACAAGCAGGATCTTTTCCTTGAGGTAGCTAGGGCAAATTGAGAGAGTAAAAGGGATGTGGTGGAAGAGTTGAGTAAGTACAAATTAGTTTATGAACGTGAGTTTGACTAGGCACAGTGGACTCCGGGAATGAGTGGGAGAGTTGAAGGTCAGAGGGCTCCCCCTACTCTAGGCATATGAAGTACTTGGATTGCTTCAAAAGCTGTTTCTTTGGAAGCATATCGAATGTGTACCTGGTAAAGTATGTGTATGTATGTTTTCCAAAACGAACTGGGGAAAAAGTACCCAGAAATCTAAAATACTGAACCCATCCAAGCATTTTGAATAAGGGGTTTTCAACCCTGTGCGGCAAGCTAGAGAGTGAACCAGCAGCCAGGTAAGCCTGTGGCTGGAATTTAGTAGTGGGGAAGTCAGACCCTCCCTAACCCTCTCTCCCAGGCTTGCAACCTGTTGGTAGCACTGCAGCCTGCCTGTGGCTCCCGCCCTCGGAAGGCTTGGCCTTGGGACTTGGTTTTTGTGGCAGCGTTGTCCCCGGAGGTTCTTTGTTGGGAAGGTCTGAGGCAGAGCTCTCCTCCTGACTTGGTGGGTCACTTCTGTTCAGGACCTAGAGGTAGCATTATGCAACTGGGGTCTCTCTGGCTTACTCAGGCTGACTTGAAACTCTTGAGCTAAGCCTGGCTTAAAATCCCTCCCCCCCCCCTTTTTTTTCCTTTTCACTGGTGCAGGGTATTTGCAAATGTTAGGCAGGGAAGTGCTTCCCCTCTGAGGTCCATCCAGAGCGCTGCCCTGGTGGCTGCCGGACAGTTCTTTGCTGCTCCTGCACAGGCTCCGGGAGCAGGCTGGTTAGCGTGGACTCTTCCTAAGGAGCTGCATACTGGGTTTTCTCCTCTGTTGCTAAAAGCCCATTATTGAGATATGGGAAGCGCTGTCCCTAGTCCTGTCTCCAAACAGCTGCTCAGAGCAGTGGGTTGTGCCCTGCTAACCCAGCCTGGGCAGTGTGGCATATATTAGTGGGGTTTGAGGGAGGCTGGTCTGGAGATCCTGTACCCCACCTTGGAACCCACCGGGCAGAATCTAGGGGCTGTTTATTCTGCTTGTTGTCTTCTTGAGTCCTAGTACTTAACGGATGGCTTGCACTGCCTTCCCTGCTGGGCTTTTGTTCTCACAACACACCTGGTGTGTCTTAGGCCCTCAGCCCTCAGCTGATGAGTCAGAACTGCCCTCTGCAGACCTCTCAGCCAGCTCCGGCCCCACCCCCACCCCTCACCCCCACCGTCCCCTGCGCTCCACCAGCCCATGCCCCACTCCACTAGCCCACGCTCCTGCTTCTGTCTTTTGCACTTTTATTTTCATCCCTTAGCCTGGTACTTGTGGCGGGGCAGCAGGGAGAGTGGACTAGGCTGGAGAGGTGGCTCCGACCCAGGTGCAATTCCCAGCACCCACACAGTAACTCACAGGTGTTTGTAAGTCCGGTCTCAGAGGATCTGACGCCCTGTTCTGACTTTGGTGGGTACCACACAGGTGATACCGTCAAAACACCCAGTACTCAAAAGGTAATTTAAAATGAGAAGAAGAAGAAAAAAAAAAAAAAAAAAAGAATGGGCTTGTATTAAGTACCTGGTGAGTGCACAGCACTTAATACATGTTTTTAATCCTAAAAACAAAGTCTTGCTCTGAAAAGTAAACCAAGCAAGGCATGGAATTCAGGCACTTTTCCTGTCTTGATCAGGTCTAAGCTCTGCTGTGTGGGGCTGACTGGAGGCAAAGGTTGTAAGAGGCGCTGGGTATGAGCAGTGGGTGTGCTGAGTGCTCACGGGAGCACCAGGAAGAGCTAGGGGAGGTAAATTGGCTGAGGTGGAGGCTTGGACCTTTAAACAAATCCCCTAGGGCCAACAGTGTGGCTCAGCGGCTGAAGGCATTTGCTGCCAAGCTCTGGAGTCCAGCGCGAGAACTAACTCCCCACAGGTTGTCCTCTCTGACCACATGTTCTGTGGGCGTATGCACTCAAACACATATGCACATACCAAAAACTGTTGAAAGAAAACCCCTGAAGACTAGTTGGTATTGCATGCTGTTACCTTCTGACTCGTCAGTTTCCTGGAGCAGTATGTGCGCTCTCCGTGTTTAGGGATCTGCAGAGAGGAAAGGTGCTTGCTGTCTTCTCCCTCCTCCAGCCTGCCTGTGTGTGGGGCTTTGCCTCAATACTGAGACACTGGCAGTGTCTGACCATCAAGAGCTTACCGTTTCTGTTGTTACTACCCTAAACTTTGAACTCTTAACAGACATGGGAGTCTGTACCTGCCCCCCCAGCCATTCTCCACCCACCCCCCAGTGGATCTTGGGGGTCATCAGAATTGACAAAAGTCAGACCTGGCTCTGAGGTTAAGCTGAGCTGGCATAACCAGATCTTGCTTGCAGGGAGTGGGTATGACCTTTGCTGTGCAGCTAGTCACTCTGTCTCTGGGGTCCCAAAGGCCACACTGTGACCTGTGAGGAGCAGGTGTGGTCTTACAGTGCCTCTGGATGGCAGGCGTGCCTCCTCAGGATGCCAGTGCCCAGATGGGTGGGAGGGACCCGTCCCTTCGTTGTGCACTATGCTGTCTTTCCTGCCCGTGTGTTTCTGTAGTTAAGGTGACTTGAGTACCTGCAATTGAGGCCAAATTGGTAGGGCTAGCAGCCAGAGCCACTGCTCTCTTAGCAAGTGGGTGGTGCTTAGCAGGGTTTGGGGGAACCTACCGTCAGTGCATCCTTAGTAAGATACTGTGGACAGAACACCTACCACTGACCCCATCCTGTGCTTGCCCCATCTACTGTTGACCTCATAGTGACTTCACGAGGGAAGAGACAGTGTCCCCATCTTTCCTCAGATGGACATTTGGGTGTCCTTAGCAGAATAGTGACAGCAGGGTTCAAGTGCAGGCTAGATGCTTGCATGGTCAGTCCAGGCTGCTCTTGGCTCCTGCTGGAGAGAACTAATGATTGGTGCCTCTTCTGTGGCTGGAGGGAGAGGAAAGCTTCTGTTCCCCACAATGTCTTGCCATCCTTGTCAGCGCTTGGAAGTAAGGTTTGATTTGGTATGTCCATTTTTGACAAGGAACCTCCAGTTCAGAGACAATTAGGTGAGATATGCATTTGGGACAGAACCAGCTTTTGTTTTGCAAAAGTTGAAAGTAGGACCCGGATCTCATACTTGGTTAGACAAGCCTTTTACCGAGGGACTTCATCCCAGTCTCGGAGATCACCAGAGATTAGAGCAGTTTAGTCCTTTGCCTGGCTTTACCGTAAGTAGTCCGGCAAGGGCGGCTGCTTTCCCAGGTGCCGCCACACGTTCATAGAAGGGAGACTGCCTTTGCTCTACTGTTGATCTTCTCCAATAAGAAGATTCAAAAAAGCCAGTGTTTCTGACAAGTTACTCCTTTTAGGGGTAGAGCAGCTCTGGCCCTAAGACTGAGACCTGGGGCACTGTAGTAAGGGGAGCAGGAGTCAGTTCTAAGGATCTCTTCCTACCCGGGGCAGATTTAGTTTATGGGAGTGATTCATATTGTGACCTCAGCCTAGGCCCCTGACCTCCTGTGCTGGAGCCTTCAGCTGGACACCGAGCACTTTGCATATGCACTGCCTTTATTGATCAGGAGAGTATGTGGTGATCTGTCTGTCTTGCCATCTGGGGTGGGGGGCGGCTTCTGCTAGCCCCAGGCAGAGCTGAGTCACAGGGAAGGCTAGCTCCACTCACTCCCCTCACACTCCAGATCCCCCACCCCCGTGTGTGGAGTGGAGCCTTTGATGCACCTAGAGTGGGAGTCACTGGTGTGCCAGCTTTGCTGTATACTCATGGGGATTTCGGATTCAACTTGTGGGGTCTTTGACCTAGAAGCCCTCTGGCCAGCCACTGCCCTTTAGGGCAGCTGCTCAGAGCTGATGACAGTCAGACTGGTTTTCCCCAGTGGGAACTTGCTTGACACCAGCTCAGTAAAAGGAAGCCCTGAGCCTCCTTCCCAGGCCCTTCTCTCAGGGCGGCTTCTCTGTGAGGGGTTGGCTGTTCCAAGAGCAGAGGAGTGGTGTTCAAGTCCCCCAGCCTCACCCCTGTCAGCAGTAGAAAGTTCCTGGTTGAATTGGTGTAAATGAGGGCAGCCAGGGCATCTGTCCTGGAACTGGGGGGGGGGGGGGAGGCCCTGCATGCCTGGGAGCGCCCCGACCCTGAAAGCTGTAAACCCCTCCACCCAGCCCCACCCCAGGGAAAAGCTGCCGCTGAGGTTCTCAGGTGCTTCAGAGCCTGACTCACACAGGCTCTCCAGTACCCAAGAGCTGTGAGAGCTGGCAGCAGAGACCCCAGCCTCTCCTCAAGACAGCCACTGAGGCACCACATGAAAGCCCGAGGCTATTGCACAACGTGCTTTGAAGGCCCTGGCAGTCTTTAGCCAGTGACAGGAGGTTTGGCAGATGTAGAGGAGGCTAGCAGGAGGCTCCTGTGCTTGGCTTAAAAACAGGACTTGCTCCCTGATGTCCAGCCCTGGGGGGAAAGGGGGAGCAGAGGCTCTCTGAGGACCAAATGGGAAGTTAAACCATCTCTACAGGGAACACACAGCCTAGGGATAGTCTCCTGAAAGTAGACAGTGCTGACAGACACGGAGAACAGACCGCACACCCGTGTAAGCAGTGTGCAGCAGGCGGCGGGCCCCTCCCCGCCCACAGCCTTTCCCCTAGCCCTGCTGCTCAGGCGTGTGCCCTTCTCCACCCCCTTCACTCTGTACTTGGGATCCATGTGTTCAAAGGCCACAGGACCAGGTGACCTCACTCTTGGCCCCCAGCCATTCCCAGGCCCAGCTGCTCCGGCAACTTGGGGCCTGTGGAGGGGCTCCAGCCCATGTTTAGCTGTATTGTCTGATCACTCATCCTTCATTTCCAAGTTCCTCGGGGATAGAGAAGGAGGACTTGGCTTTGCCCGGAAATACATATATGGTTATGGTGGTGGTGCTTGCTCTTAGCTGATCCACGGCCCATGCGAGGCACCCTGGTTGGAGAAAAGGGTCTGTGGGTTGTTTTGCGTGGGTGCTTTTGAGAGTGAAGGGTCATGCTGGCGAATGTGCCTGGACAGTGGTCACTGATTCCAAGCAGAAAAGAGAGCTGCACAGAGCCCTGGGGTCGATCGGAGCGCGGCCAGTTAGGGACGAGTGGATTTACTTCCTGTGACTCCGGCATGCCTGGGTCTGCCCTTTTGTAGGTTTCCCAGTCCTTTCTCCTTGCGGGCTGTCTGCTGTGCCCTGTCAGCTGAGTTTCTCAGCATCCTGTCTGTGCTAGTGCAGTGTGTCTGTATAGAAGATGCACCCAGCGAGCCCCTCCACTAGCCCGAGACCACAGAACTAACTGGGGAACAGGAAAGCCTGGAAATCCTCAGCTCGGGCTTTGGGGGCTAAGCCTTGGCCCATCAAGGACTTCTCCCAGAGTGGATAACAACAGTAGGGAAATGAAGCTGAAAAGCCTAGCCTACAGGGTGGGGGAGGCCCCTGGGGGGGGGCGTGGAGGAGCAGGCACTGTCTGGCACCTTGCTTGGCAGCCTTTGTGCTTTGGAGACTAGATGGGAAGTGAAGGGCTCTGTGGTCTGGTCACCCTCGTCACCCTGCAGCTGTGCATTGTCTTCTCGTGCAAGTGTGCAGTGCCCAGCCCAGCCAGCTCTGTCTGGCCTTTGTCACTTAGAACTTGGGATCTGTCTGCCTCACATGTGCACAGGAGACATGTATAAAGCTGAAGTTAGGGGATCACGCCTGGTCATAGTATCCTCAGGCTACCTGGGGCAAGCCCCTAGCCCTCTCTGCCTGCTACAGGGCAAACCTTCCAAGACTGGTTTGTCTCCTTGCTGGCTCTGTGTCGCGGCTCTGATAGGCTTCTGTCTAGCAGCTGTGATCCTAGCCTAATACTCTTCACGCAGGGCTGCTCCCTGGGGCACACTCGGGCCTCACCGTTCCTAGGGCTTTCCTAGAGAGGTTCCGTCGTGGCTCTCGTGCTGTATGTGTCATGTAAAGTATCATGATAGGATGGATTTGCCCTTCCCCAGCCCCGCAGGCAGGTTCTCCGACTCAACACCTCTGCCCATCTCGGTTCCCTCTCATGGCTTGTCTCAAAGCCCAGGACTGAGGGAGGAGTTGGTAGTACTTTGGTCGTGTTTCTGAAAGGCTCCGACCACCTCGCCCCATGCTGGTCTGGTTGTCACTGTCGCGCCTCCTGTGTCTTGGCAGTGTTACCTGTGGTACTCCTTGGGCTTGCAGGGACTTAATTCATGGCGTCTCTGCTAGAAGGAGAGAAGGGGAGCCAGTCCTTGAATAGCTACTGAGAGGCTGGCTTGGTGCATCTAGAAGGGGGGGGGGGTGTCTAGGAAGTAACTGGCTAGCTGGAGGACAAGAGCGGGAGGGAGCCAGAGTGGCTTCGGGTGAGGGTGTGGGGGCCGTGGTGGAGGAAAAGGGGCAGGGACCCGGTCTTCTCATTGCCTGCCTTCTGTCCCACAGCTTGGAGGGATTCCATGACACACACTCGGAGGAAGTCCCTTTCTATGCTGAGTTCCGGCCCCACTGGCCGAGGGGAGCCCCTGCAGACGGAAGACAGCAATATGGAGCAGGGGGCTGAAGACATGGAGCCAGGCATGCCTGAGAGCCCTGGGCACCTTACGGGGCGCCGCAAGAACTACCCACTGCGCAAGCGTTCACTGGTTCCAGAGAAGCCCAAAGCCTGCAAAGTGCTGCTGACTCGCCTGGAAAACGTGGCTGGTCCACGAAGTGCAGATGAGGCTGATGAGCTGCCCCCTGACCTGCCCAAGCCCCCTAGTCCGGCCCCGTCCAATGAGGATGCTGGTCTTGTGCAGCCCCGCAAGCGGCGCCTCGCCTCCCTTAATGCAGAGGCCCTTAATAATCTGCTGCTGGAGAGGGACGACACCAGCAGCCTGGCAGGTGCCCGCCGAAGCAGAGGTGGGGACCCTCACCGTAGCCGGGACAGGGCCACAGGGTCCTGGTCTCTTTCTAAGAAGCGACCTCGGCTGGGAGATCTTGGAGAAGGAAGTAGGGACCTGTCCCCGGAGCTAGCCCCAGATGAAGGTGCCCGACGAGATGGAGACCCAGCTCCCAAGAGACTGGCTAGCCTAAACGCCGCTGCCTTCTTAAAACTCAGCCAGGAGCGGGAGCTACCTCTTCGCCCTTCTCGTGCCCAAGCAGAAGCGGATGGGCGCGCCACTGAGCCTCTGGTACCCAGGGTCCTGCGGCCAAAGGCGAATGGCAAGAACTGTCCCAAGGCCCGGCAAGGGGCTGGCTCTGGGGAGGCTGCAGGGCCCCCCAGCCGGCAAGAGCAGCCTGATGAGCACTGGCCATCTGCTCCTCCTCACGGGCCACCCACCCAGCCATCTCGCCAGGCCCCAGGCAAGGCTCTGGAGAACCCATTGCGCCCCAACCTGCCTCTGCTGATGGGTGGGCAGGCAGCCCTGAAGCCGGAGCCTGGGCGCCCAGGCGAGGAGTCACCTGCCCCCAAGCAGGAACTGCACCAGCCCTCCTTCCCTGCCCCTCAGCTGTCTCCGCTGCCGATGCCTGGCAACCCAGCCGACTACAGTGGTCCCTGTGGAGGGCCTGAGCTCACGGCACTGGGCAGCTTCTACCTGTACTGTGGCCAAGATGGGCTGCAATGTGGGGGTTACTCCCCGTGCCCCATGCTCCCAGAAGGCAAGCTGTCTCCGGTGGCAGCCCCCAATGAAGGGCTGCTCATGGCCCCAAGCTCAGTGCCCTCCGGAGTCCCTTTCCAGCACCCTCCTTGGAGCGCACCTCGCTACTGCTCCAGTGAGGACTCTGGAGCAAACGGCTACAGCGTCTGTGGCGTGTTGCCTCTGTCGCTCACACATATTGGCACTACCTGTGGTGGCTGCCCCTACAAAATGCCTTTTACGGCAGGTAAGCCTTGTGGGCACACAGGGTACGCTGGGGGATTTTGGATGTAGCTGGGGACAGGGGCTCTGTTGGGTCTGTGTTGTTACCTGGGAGACAGGAGGTCTCTACTCATTTAGACAGTGTTCTCCGCCTAGGAACAATCCCAGGAAAGTGTCCCATGGTTGGATTTTAGGGCCTCTTTGCCTAGACTGTCAGTGAGATGTCTCAGCTTGCAAGTTAATTAACATTGTCATGGACCGGGACAAGAAGGTCTTTCCTCCCATAATGGAATTCCCTTTAGACTCCGAGGTGCAGAAGCCCTGGGGTACCCGTCTGTAAGCTCAGTTACACAGATGGCTGAGTCATCTTCAAGGCCAGCTAGGGTTACAGAAAGAGACCCCGTCTCTAACAAAAATAGAAAAAGGCTTGGGGCTTGGCCGTGATAGGAATGTTGACTTAGTATGTATGCGTGGGGCTCAGTCCTGGGGGAGAGAATAAACTAGGGTCTTACCAAGCCACTCCTGTGTGCCTTCTGTCCTGGACTCTCCCTCTCCTGGGAAAGCTGACATTATTCCTGCCCCAGGAGTCCAGACTGGCCACATGCTGGCTGAGTTTAGCATTCACAGGAAGGTTATGAGCTCAGGAAGTCATACGGGGGTAGTGGGAGTTTTGCTCTAGTGTACAGGCTTTGAAAAAGACAAGGTGCACAGACATGTCATGTGTGAATTGTTGCATGTAGACCACAGGTGGGCACAGGAGAATAGACCAGCAGTGCTCTCTGCTGTGGTCACAGTGGGCACAGACTCTGGAATGGTTCATGCCCAGCACGAGCAGCATTAGACTGGAAAGGTTAGCCATACCTGTCTCTCCAGGTAGAAACGGGGAGACTAAAGCCGTCCTGACCAGCAGGTCTGCCCTGTGTGAGAGGAGAAGGCTGGGCCCTCTCTACGCCCTCCCTTCCTCTCCCCACGCCCCTTCCTATCAGGGTCTATAAAACAACTTTATAGACCACTTGGCCCTGGCCAGACTGGTTATATCAGGTTCTAGCATGAATTGGAGTCCTAAGAAACAAGAGCAGGCTGTTTCCTGGCTTTTCTTCTTAGACCCTCACCCTGATAAGATAGACCACCAGTAAGCACTTTGTGCCCGGAACTGTTGTGTTCTCGGTGCCCGCCACACAGGTCTCGAAGGCGTGTAATCAGGCAGACTCAGCCAAACTACCCGAATTGAAATGTTGGCCCACCCCCCTTTCCTCATGACCACTGGATAAGCCAGTGACTACTCTGTTCCCTTCATTGTAAAATGGTGGTAATAGTACCTACTTCAGGGGTGTTTTAAGGGTGAAATGAGTTAATATGTAAATAAGGAGAACAGTCATGAAATTCTGCGTCATCCTTGAAAGCTCTACTTAACATTTCTCAGAGGGGCCAGCCAGAGTGGCTTGCTTGCCTGAGGTCACATGGCTGGTAAGTGGTAGGTGTGGAGCTCGTGTTCCAGTCTGTCTGACTCCAGAACTTCTGCTCCTCAGCGCTGGGGAAGCCCTAGAGAAGCTAAGTCAGAGCTAACGAAGGTGTTTTCACTGTCATTCCGTCCAGCTAGAAAGGGACAAAGTGTCTGCAGCCTAGTTGCCAAGGTGAAGAAAGGGCCCTGTCCCATCTGCCACCTCTCTGGCCTTTGAGTTGTACATTGGAACTAAGTGAGGCTTGTGGCTTGAAAGCAGATCATAGAGGGGTCACTGTTGGTCCTGCCTGCCTTGACCTACTCTCTTTTTTCTAGAAGGCTGCAGGTCCCTTGGCCAATTGGAATTTCCTCTCCCAGAAGCTGGCCACCCGGCCTCACCTGCTCACCCCCTCCTGGGATGCCCTGTGCCCAGTGTGCCACCTGCCGCAGAGCCTATCCCCCATCTTCAAACGCCCATCTCGGAGCCCCAGACAGTAGCCCGGGCGTGCCCTCAGAGCGCCAAGCCTCCGAGCGGCTCCAAGTCAGGTCTGCGCACAGGCTCCAGCTGCCGGCACACTGTGAGGAGCAAGGCTGCCCGCAGGCCCAGCCACCCCAAGCAGCCGCGTGCCCAGCGCCCACGTCCTCGCCGCCGCCGGCGCCGCCGCACTAATGGCTGGGTGCCTGTGGGCGCTGCCTGTGAGAAGGCAGTGTATGTCCTGGTGAGTGTCCACTCTCAGCTGATGGAGCAGGTGGGGTGATAGGACGCGGGACCAGTAATAAGACGGGGCTAGCTACTCCGTTCACTCCAGGAACCAATCATGTGGCTCCCAGGCCCCCCTCCCCCAGTCCTCAACCACACGCCCTGATGGTTTTTGTTTGTCATTTATTCTCAGTGACCTAAGTCTTCAGCTTCTTACCCCTGTTCAATCCACCTTCTACCCTACACTGAAATGGGGATCTTTTGGGGTGGACACAGAGTTGGATGATGGAGCACTGGGGGGCGGGGGCTTGAGCACTTCACATGCTTTGGGCTCTGTAATCCTCACCTCTACCAGATAGAGTGTGTTCTTCCACAGTCTCTTTCATAGATAAGGAAACTGAGGCTTAGATAATTTGACCGAGGCTTTGCCGCTTAAAAGGATTAAAGATTCAAGTTCAGACTGTGCCATTAGTGCAGATGCTTTGAAAGCCAGCCACGTGCCCACCAGAGTCACTTTTTTTCCAAGCATAGTTGTTCCCCGCCCTCAGTCTTCTCCCCAAAAGTCAGGTTTGGAGAGAAGGACCCAGCCTGCGGCTGTGCTTAGTGGGCTGACTGCCTTGATGAAGAAGGTATCCTTCTAGTTCCCCCCATTCTCACTCTGAGTGTGGCTCTGAAAACTTATTTGTGTCATTGGTTTGTTGCCCAGGATGAGCCAGAACCTGCCATCCGAAAGAGTTACCAGGCAGTCGAGCGACATGGAGAGACAATCCGAGTCCGAGACACTGTCCTCCTCAAGTCAGGCCCAAGAAAGACATCAACTCCTTATGTGGCCAAGATCTCTGCCCTCTGGGAGAACCCTGAGTCAGGTACCTGTCCCTCAGACTGGGAACCAAAGCAACAGCTGCCCAGTTGGCCCCTGCCTAGAGTTTGGCCTGGCACAAGACCACCCCGCCGTTCTTGGCAGTCTGCCTACCCTTCCTCCGGGGTCTCTCTTGCGGAGGCTGTAGCGACCCTGTGACTTGAAGTTCAATCTGAGCACTCACTCTGTTAGCCCCCAGAGCCTGAGCACTGCCCGTACCTCATCTGCCAGAGCCTTCGTCCCACCTCTCCATGTCTAACGGCATTCCAGGCTGCTGACTGCTTGGCCTTGGGCGGAGGAGGACACAGGTGGCCAGCGCCTGCAGGATTGGGCCAGTAGCTGGGGTTGGAAGGCCTCTAGGGCAGGTGGCCAGCCTGTCTTAAATAAGCAGAGTTGCCAGCTCCAGCCATGACCTCTCCTCTTGTCCCCCTAGGAGAACTGATGATGAGCCTCCTGTGGTATTACAGGCCTGAGCACTTACAGGGAGGCCGCAGCCCCAGCATGCATGAGGTGAGCTGCCTGGCAGGGGAAGGGAGTAGTAGAACAAGAGATTTTGGCGCATAGAGAGGGGATAGCTAGGAGGCAGCCAAGACCCCTGGGGTTTAGCCTTTCCCAAACACTGTCTCAATTTATGTTCCAAATGGGCCCTCCTTGAGGGCCAGGAGCTTTGAAAATGGGAGTGAGCAGTTGGAGTGTAGCATAGGACGGCGAGGGGGCACTGCTCACCAAGCTCCTTTAGTACCTGCCTCGCACGCAGAACCTCTGAGCTGAGGCCGAGGGCGGCAGGGCACACCTTTAATTTCCTTGCCTTTTGCAAGGACTTTTCTCTCTTCTTTTTTCTTTTTCTCTTTTGTTTTTTTGTTTGTTTTGTTTTGTTTTGCTTTTTGTTTTCGAGACAGGATCTCACCATATAGCTCTGACTAGCCTGTAACTTAATATGGATAAACCAAGGTTGCCGTGAACTCACAGACACCACCGCTAGGTTTAAAGGCACACTGCCCCATCGCTGGGACCTTTCATTTCATGGGGGAGTTGGGGAGCAGTTTCCTTCCCTCTTAGGGCCGGCGTGGGCAGTCAAGACTTAGACTATACTGACTCCCTGGCTTGCTGAAGGTGGCTGAAGCCAGCGCGTTCCTAGAGTTAGGTGCCTCTCTGCAGCTCCATAACCAGCTAAGCTGCTCCCGTCTCTCCTTGAGCCTTTGCAGAATGAAGTTTTTGCATCGAGACATCAGGACCAGAACAGTGTGGCCTGCATTGAAGAGAAGTGCTATGTGCTAACCTTTGCTGAGTACTGCAGGTAGGTAGTGCCTGCCCTCTTTCCCGTCCTCAGCTAGGGTGCTTGGGGGTGGGTGGGGGTGGGTGCATGAAGTTTCAAGGAAATAACTATGCTCTAGGCCCAGAGTCTTACAGACTCAGAGTTTTCGTCTCTAAACCTTCCTTCAACACCTTTTTTATTGTGGTGGTTTGGTTTGGTGAGACAGATAGTCCTAGCTATCCTAGAACTCACCCTATAGATTGGGCTGACCTTGTAGCCAGTGAGATTATGGATTAGGCTGACCTCAAACTCAGAGTGATCCTCCTGCTTCTGCCTCCCAAGTGCTAGGATAAAAGGTGTGTATCATCACACCTGGCTAGGATTTTTTCTTAGTAGAACTATCCCCTGCTGAGGTAATTGGAGAGTACAGCTTAATCCAGCCCTGATCGTGTTGTGGTCCACTGCTGTTCTGAGAGAAATCTAGGAAACTGGGAAGTATTTCAGAGAGAAAACCCTGGACGGTACAGTGTCCAGGGCCTGAAGTCACCCGGAAGTCGACAGAGTGCACGCTGCCTTGTGCGTGAGAGTAGAAGCAAGTCCCCTCTCAGTTCCAGCTCAGTGTTAAGGTGGGGAAGGAACTGGCTTTCTTGAAAAAGCATCTGTGCTAAAGGTACTTGTGTGTCACTGTAGATTCTGTGCCATGGCCAAACGCCGGGGTGAGGGCCTTCCCAGCCGGAAGACCGCACTGGTGCCCCCATCTGCGGACTACTCCACGCCACCACACCGCACAGTGCCGGAGGACACGGACCCTGAGCTGGTGTTCCTTTGCCGCCATGTCTATGACTTCCGCCATGGCCGCATCCTCAAGAACCCCCAGTAGCCTCTTTATGCTCACAGTGGGGAGCCTTCGGGAGAATGGGACCTGGGGCAGGGGGCACTGCTTGAAGCACAGCACTTGGTTAAGGGGCCATGGGTTGCTGGCCCGAGGTTCTCTTTGGGGGGGGGAGGGAGGGCAGGGGCCCTATGGATTCTGGGCCCCTTGGGAGAAAGGGAGGCCAGGATTTGAGAAAAGGTATCTAAACCCTCAGCTTGGCCTGGGGTGCCCATCTGTGCACCCCAGGGTGGAGACTCCCGAAGATTCGGTCTTCCCTGAGGTTGGGCCAAGCCTGAGGGACATGGCCAAGGAAGGGCAGGGACAAGTAGAAGGAGTTAAGATCCTTCCAGAACCAGGCCTACCAGGCCCTTTTTAGCCTCCCCCAAGGCCTTCCAAGGGGAGCAGGAGCCAGCTTTACCTCACCCACTGTGACCCGCTGCTTCCCTGTCAGCCTGGGACCAGGCTCTGCAGATCCTAGCACAGCTCTGGCTTGTTCCAGTGAATCAGGAGAGCCGAGCTTTGACTTCCTCTTCCTGGACGCGAGGCTTTTCCCTGGCTTTCTTCCTTTACCGCTGCAGTAGCCACTGGTGCTGGCACAAGTTGACCCTGCCCACCCATGGGTGTCAGCCTCATGTCAGCTTGCCATTAAGGGTCACCCAGCAGGTCTGGCTTCCCAGAATACTGGTCAACATGGAGTTTATCATGTCTGGGAGAGGGTGGGGGCAGGGGACAAGGAAATTGCTACCTGACTTGCTGAAGATTTTTTCCTCTTGCCTTATACTTGGAGGTTCTGGGAAACCTCTCGCAGAACTTCACAGGTGACTCTTCAAGCCACACCCACCTGAAATCAAACCAAAGGAGTGTTGTGGCTCCTCTTGCCCGGCCACCCCTTACCCTAGTCTTTTGTAGATTGCACTAATTTACATCCCAGTGAGAATCAACACTGTATCAGTCCACAGACCTGAGCTGCAGCCACTTCCTCTAGGAGTTAGGCCCTGCATTTTCAGTTCGTTCCTGTTGCCCAGAGATTGTTCTAGCCTCATGCTCCCCACCAGTGATTGATCAGAAAGCTCAGTCCCCTGTTGGCCTGGACTGAGGGCTGAAGCCTGGTTTATTTGTACCAAAGAGGAGCATGGGATCAGGGAGGGTGCAAGGAGGGAAGTGGGGTGTGGTTGGGGCCCAGCGCTGGCACCTGCCCCCCAGGCACTTCTATAAGACCATGTTCTGGGGGCATCCGCTGTGGAAGATGGCACTGGGTCCTCCCTAGAGAGGGGAGACACGGGTCCAGCAATCTGGGGACATTGCACTGGGGTGAGGATAGTCTGACACAGGCTGCATTGGGAGGTGAACCCTGAAGGCAAAGACCTGGACACCTCAGGTCCGGGCCCTGATCCTTAGAAGATAAACTGTTCCTGATGGGTGATTGGGCTGGGTGAGGCCTGAAGGCATCACAGGTTAATTTTTTTTTGTTTTGGAAGCCCTGTCCCAAGCCCAGAGGGAAGACTTCACATTGAATAAGCTCTTCAGAAGAAGTCATCAGTCTGAAAGAGCAAGACTTAAGTAAGACATTGTCAAGAGTGGAGATGGAGCCCTTTGGAACTTGCTTGTTCTCGGGTGCTGCCAAGGAGCCCAGCCTCACCCACAGGAGAGGAGAGGAGGCCCTCCTCGGAGGGAAGGGGCTGCTGCCCAGATGTTAAATGCTTTTGGAATCTCTTTAGATGTGGAAATATTTTTTCGAACATGAAAATGCAGCTGGTAGAATTTCAATGGAAGTATAATCCATGTAAAATATATTTTAGTTGATATTTTGTAAAATGCACTTTTTGTGTGTGTCGATCCTGGTTTCCCAGATCTGTATTTCAGTGTTTACAAGGGAGGCGGTACCTTTCCTAACCTCCCTTTTGACAGAGATTAGAAGTACTTCTTTAAGAAAAATAAATAAATTTGAGAAATTGTATTGATTTAGAAAAGAATTGTTTTCTGTGTGTCTTGTTTTGGGTTTGGCTTAGTGCTTTTATTTTGGGGAGTTTGTTTGGATTTTAGTGTGTAAATATGAAGGGGCTCACTGTTCTTGTTTTAGGGTTAATGAAGGTTCAAAGCTAGAAAAACAGGCAAGTGAGAAGAGACAGGAGATAGGAGCTTGAAGTGAGCCTCGGGCAGCCCTGCTGCGTCCTGGGTTTGTGAAACTCTGGTTTCCAGCTCTGGCCTGGTCAGTGACCAGAGTGAGAGTTAGTTCATCTAGACGCATAAAGATAACTATATCATAACCTTGGGACTGGCTAGAAAGGTCCGCTGTCTCAATTTCTTGCAGCTGGCACTCCTTTTGTGGTGGGGGATAGGATTGCATCTTGAGTTCCAGGATTTGACTGGTGGAATAGCACAGGCCTCTTTAGAGCCCTCTCCTCCTGGGATGCCGCGGTCCCCCCACCTGGTAGCTCATCCAAATCCATGCTGGAAGAGAAGTGGTGGTGAGATCAGAGCTTCCATCCCAGTGCTCTCTATTCATGACCTGGGTAGGCTATCCCATGGTATGGACAGCCATCAGTGTGCTACCCATGAGATTTTTAAGAGGTGTCATTTTACAGACAGATGTACCAAGTAATCCTACCACCTGAAATCTATATACTGACTGGAAAGGAACAGCAGTGTAGTGAAGGGTCAGAAGAGGCTTGAGGTGCCCCCAGCATCCAGCTGGAATGCTGAACCTCCCAGTTCACACCCTTACCCTGTGTTTTCTGTGTGGCTGGGTTTGGAGGACTGTCTGGGAACAATAACACATGCATTCGCTTCATTTTATCCCTTTGACCCCCTCATCTGCCTAATCAGCTAGCTTCTCATCATCACCTCCCAGTCCTTCCATCGTCCTCTGGATATAACCTGTCTTAAAGGCAGTACTTACCCCTCCCATCTAGTGTGCTGTCATGACTAGAAAGTGTTTTAGAGTAAGATCAACAGAGATGGGCGTGGTGGGACATGTCTATAATCTAGGCACTCAGGAGTGCGGTGAGATCTGAAGGTCAGCCTTGGCTGTCCAGTGGTAACCCTTACCATACCTAAAGAACAAAAAACCCCCGCAGTCACAGCTACCCCAGGGCCCATACAATGTGAACAACCACAGAACCTACTTGTCAAGTGACTGATGAAAATAAATTAAAAACAAAAAAAAAACAAAAACAAAAAAAAACCTTAGCTTTATTCCCTAATCCTGTTGTGTCAAGCCTTGCTGGGGCCCCACATGAAGTCAAGCGTCAGTGCTAAGGGACAGTTGAAGGTTGCTGTTCAAGGTACTCTGGGAGTGCCGGGCGATGGTGGCGCACGCCTTTAATCCCAGCACTTGGGAGGCGGAGGCAGGTGGATTTCTGAGTTCGAGGCCAGCCTGGTCTACGGAGTGAGTTCCAGGACAGCCAGAGCTACACAGAGAAACCCTGTCTCGAAAAACCAAAAAAAAAAAAAAAAAAAAAAAAAGGTACTCTGGGAGCTGCCTGTAGCCCACATGGCCAATCTGGTGCCACTAGGTACATCTTGGCTCCAAGCAAAGAGGCTTTCTGTGGTTGCTGCGTTGGACTTGTAGCTTGTCCTGAAGTATATATTGGCCACCCATGGTCCCGAGGCACTTGTCCATGGCCTCTGACCAGAGTGTCCCAGTTAGTTTTCTGCTTCAGACTGGGGAGGGGAGATTCCATTTACAGACAGATCAGCATTGCTCAGTAGATAGGCACTAGTAGTCCCTAGGAATTACTAAAGCAAAATGTCACCATGGAGACATTAGCCAGAGCTTGACAGAGTGGCCCTGTCCTGAGCTGGGACCGGTAAGGGCGGCTAAGAGCCATGCTTCCAGTCTGGACAGATCTCCTTTATGTCTAGACCGACTGAGTGGTGGGTTGTCCTGCCTTCAGATCACGGTTGGAGGGACAGTGGTTCCACTAGAGCAGTTTAAAGCAGGATGGAGGGTGCAAATCTTAAGTTCAGCACCAAGAGGGCAGGTGTTAAAGAGACACGGGGCCTCAGTAGCTCTTTCCCGCTTTCCAGGTCTCATTTTGTCCCCAGACCTAGAGGTCTGGAGTAGCCCAGGCTCATTTGTCCCCTACTGGGCTAGGGTCCCCCTGCGGCCTCCCGCAAGCAGCTCCTAGGACTCGGGCACCCGCCCCTCTCCCCGCCCCCCAACGTGGGCCCGCCCTCGCGCCTGTATCAAGGAGGGGCGGGGAGAGGAGAGCGGCCGGGCGGGACATCCGGCCCTCGTCCCTGGCTGTACCCCGAGAGCCGGCCACCCACTATCCCTCCCCTCCGGAGACCTCCAGCCCCAGCTGCAGTCGCCTACCCTGCAGCCTCGAGGACGGCGAGGTCTGGCTGCAGCACCATGTTTCCCCGCCCTCTGACCCCACTGGCTGCCCCGAAAAGCGCCGAGACCCTGGGCCGCACGCCGAGGCGGGCCCCATTGGGCAGGGCCCGGGCTGGGCTCGGGGGGCCGCCCCTGCTGCTGCCGTCCATGCTGATGTTCGCTGTAATCGTGGCCTCCAGCGGACTGCTGCTCATGATCGAGCGGGGCATCCTCTCGGAGATGAAACCTCTTCCCCTGCACCCTCCCAGCCACAAAGGCGCGGCCTGGAGCGGGACAGATCCTAAGTCTAGAGGCCTATCCTTGGATGCTGGGGACTCAGACTTGCAAGTGAGGGAGGACATCCGAAACCGGACCTTGAGGGCCGTGTGCGGACAACCAGGCATGCCCCGGGACCCCTGGGACTTGCCGGTGGGACAGAGGCGCACCCTGCTGCGCCACATCCTCGTAAGTGACCGCTACCGCTTCCTCTACTGCTACGTCCCCAAAGTGGCCTGCTCTAACTGGAAACGCGTGCTGAAGGTGCTGGCGGGCGTCCTGAACAACGTGGATGTCCGCCTCAAGATGGACCACCGCAGTGACTTGGTGTTTCTGGCAGACCTGCGGCCTGAGGAGATTCGCTACCGTCTGCAGCACTACTTCAAGTTCCTGTTTGTGCGAGACCCCTTGGAACGCCTCCTGTCTGCTTACCGCAACAAGTTTGGTGAGATCCGAGAGTACCAGCAGCGCTATGGGGCCGAAATTGTCCGGCGCTACAGGGCTGGAGCTGGCCCCAGTCCTGCAGGGGACGACGTCACCTTCCCAGAGTTCCTGAGATACCTGGTGGATGAGGATCCTGAACATATGAATGAGCACTGGATGCCTGTGTACCACCTGTGCCAACCGTGTGCTGTGCGCTACGACTTTGTGGGTTCCTATGAGAGGCTGGAGGCTGATGCCAACCAGGTGCTGGAGTGGGTGCGGGCCCCACCCCATGTCCGCTTCCCTGCTCGCCAGGCCTGGTACCGGCCGGCCAGCCCAGAAAGTCTGCATTACCACCTGTGCAATGCCCCCCGGGCCCTGCTTCAAGATGTGCTACCTAAGTACATCCTGGACTTCTCCCTCTTTGCTTATCCACTGCCCAATATCACCAAGGAAGCCTGTCACCAGTGACAGTGGGCCAGCACCTTTTGGAGTTTGGATTTAATGACACCAGCGTTGAGGTGTCTTTCAGAGAAACTCCCGGCTCTGGGGCTTCCTGGTTTCTCTCCGTGTCTCCATATCTCAGTGGTAGGGACTGTCCTCAGAGGTCCTTGTCCACGGTGGCTCAGAGGACAGATCTAGAAAGGAGGCCTGCTGCTTTCACTGGTGAACTGACTCTTCGGGGCCTCTGGCATCCTTGTCTGCAGGGCACCAGTGGTTATTAAAGCCATATGTTTGATCTAAAGACTGACTCCCGGCCCCTGGCTGCTGGGTCTGTGCCGTCCACCTGGTCCATTGTCATTTAACCTGTGGCCAAAACCCAAATACGGCTCTAGCCAAGCACATGGCCTTGCCTAGGCCCGACGGCTCTGACCCCCTTTCACCTACTTCATGGACCTCAGGACTGGAGTGAGCTGTGGTGCCTTGGAAATGAAATTTGTGCCTTTCTACTCCAGACTTTCAACTTCCTCCTCTTGCTAGGTCTGAATCATTTTTCTAAGGAAAGAAAAACTGAAGGGGGGGGGCCTCCCTCAAAGCTCTAAGGCCCGGCCCCTCAAGCATCCAAAGACGCCTGTACCTGACCTCTTCCTAGGTCTCCTGGAGCATCTCCAACGAGCCTCCCTTCCCTACAAACCTTTTGAGACTGTGTGTGGCCCGTGTATCTGGCTGTTACTTGTTTAATGCATTTATTTAAAATGTGTATATTTGGACAGAATCCTTGTAAGGGCTGACTTTTAATAAAGCATTTTTATATACACAACGAGCATCTGTAATTCCCCTCAGTTTCTGTGGTGCTGGGAGACTCCTAAATGCTTGCTTTCCCAGGTCAAAAGAGAAAGCTTGCAATAAGACAATGTAACTAGACCTGCTTAAACAGGTCCAGTGGCCCCTGTCACACCACGAAGTCTTTTGGGACTTCTAATATGCTCACAGGCTCAGTTTCTAAGATGCCATTTAAAAGGCGAGGCCTGTCAAGAATGACACCAGGCAAGGGGCAGGAGTATACACACCTTTCATCCAAGACAGTCTCTGTGAGTTTGAGGCCAGGCTGGTACATCCAGGAAGTTCCAGACCAGAGGATACACAGTGTGGCATCCGGTACACCTGCATGCATTAGTCCTGAAAGGGAATGAGGACTGGAGAGGTGGCTTAGTGCTTAAGTTCAGAAGGAGCTGAGTTCAATTCCCAGGACCCAGCTCAGGTGGCCCCCGTAACTCTAGCTCCAGGGGATCCAGTGGCTCTGACCTCTGTGGGTACCCATACACACCTGGTATACACTAGTACAGTTACACACATATACATATGATTAAAAGAAAAATAAAGCTCAAGGGACTGGACAGGAGGCATGGGTTCTGCGTTAGGTTAGGCAGGAACATGTTGATTTTTTTTCTTCATTTGGTTTTGGTTTTTGTTTTTCTGTTTTGTTTTGCTTTGGTTTTTTTTGTTTGTTTGTTTTTTGTTTTTTGTTTTTTGTTTTTTTTTTTTTTTTGTTTTTTTTTTTTTTTTTTTTTTTGAGATAGAATCCTGACTCTGTGTAGCCTTGGCTGCCCTAGAACTTGATATGTAGACCAGGCTGGCCTCAAACTCAGAGATCCACCTGCCTGTCTCCTGAGTGCTAGAATTAAAGGCCTGAGCCACCATGCCTGACTACTTTTTTTTTTTTAAAGGTAAGGTGGCCTTGCTGTGTCTTTTGTTTTGAGATGAGGTGGGGAGGGCTGACTATACCTAGGCTAGACTTAAATGTACAATCCAATTGCCTTAGCCTGTGGAATTATAGGTGCCTACCATTATACCAGCTAGGACTACCTCTTAACTGAGGAGTCTCCCACCCCGATATTTTCAAACAACAACGAAAAAGGGATTGCTTTGTGAGCGAGGGGAGAACTGAGGACTTCGGGAGTCCATCCTGAGCCCACCCCTTGCTCCTTGTTTCTTACCTGGGGCTCATAGCAATTCCAAACCCGTATTAGCCAATGGTGCCCTCGAAGGCGCCACCAGTGCAGAGGCGATCAGCAAAGCCCAGAGAGCGTGAGGCCCAGCTGTGGCTTCTGCTTTGTTCCACTTACTACTGAGAAGTTAGTTCAGTTCCCTAATGTGACATCCTGTCTTACAGATGTGGGTAAGGAGCCACCCAAAGAGTCCACCCCGGGTGTACATGCCTCTCAAGTAGGAGGGAAGAAGAAAAGGACAGACACACAGACAGAAAGGCCAGCTGACCACACTGGGGGACGGAGGTTTGTGGAAGGTGGGAGCAGACAGAAGCAAGGGTGAGGAGGCAGGACTGGTGGGCCTGTGGACAGAGGCCCTTAGCAAACTTTCTCCACTCTTCGATTTGTAAAGAATTGAACCCAGCCTAACTGGTGAGCCAGGGACACTGCTCTCAAGGGGAAAGGGGAGGGCCAGAAGAGGTCCTTGATTAGCATATTGTTCTTGTCCACCTGGCAGGAGAGGGATGCTGGGCCACAGAGCCTCCTGCGGACCAGAGGTGGACAACTGTGATGTAGGAGAAGGGAAGGGACGAGCAGAGAGAGCAACAAGGCACAGGCACTGCTGGGCCTTTGTGCTTTTTTTCTTCCAGGAAATGAACTTCTGAAAATGGTCCACAAGGAAACGACAGAGAGTCGCAGGACCCAGCTGATTCTAGTGGGAACTGGCTTTCCCTCCATGTCCCGGCCAGAGTGGGGGTGCTGCGGGCTCCCGGGATAAGGGACAGGACTCCAAAACTGCATCTTCTGAGAATTCCTGCCTTTCCCTGGGTCAGCTGCGAGTCCCACTCAGAGCCAAACCCTCTGCTCTAGGCTGGCCCCTAGGAGAACAAGGGCGCCTTTAAAAGTAACCGGACACAGAGTGAAGGGACTAGCATTGTTTAGCTTCTGTGACAGTTGGGGGCTAAGGGCAGAGGAAAGGGAAAAGGCCCCAAAGGGTCTGGGTCTCTGAGTCTGGACCCTGACTCCACTTGTTTCTCTGCCTGTCTGAAGCAGCTGTAAGGAATCCCCTCCCCGCAGGAGGCCACACCATCCAGGACCCCCGAAGGAAGCCATAACAGGGGCAAAAGAGTTGCTGACCCTCCTGTCTGGGAGAACACAGAACCCTCACAGATCTCCTAGGGGATCCAATCACCAGAGGGGCCAGACTCCCAAGCCCACTCCTAGGATGGACCCAGAGCCTTTCTTTCTCAAGCCAGCTTCTACCTGACCTGCTTTTCAGATACTAATAACAGTAGTAACAAGGGCTGCTCTAAGTCGAGAGAGCCTGAGCAGTGTGTTAGATGCATTCTTTGCCATCCATGCAATTCAGTATAGTAAGAAAGAGCCTGTTCTACACTAGAGAGGGGGAAACCACGCCTGAGGATTAAACTCTAGCTCTGATCAGCGTTTGCCTCCTGAGAGCGGGTCTGTGAGCATTGTAGGTGACCCAGTCCAGTGTGTGTGTGTGTGTTGTGACCATGTGTTCAATTGTTTTCTCCTGAGTTTTTGTGCCTCTTTGCAGACTTCTAACACTGTACAATTGATTCTATCCATAGGCTCCTCCAAATCTGACAACGTTCCCCGGGCTTGCCCACCCTAAAGGTCAACTTTCTGGTTGCTGTTAACCCCAGACCATGAATGCAATCTGTTCAGATTTTTCAAGTGGTTGTGAATATAGAATTTGATATGCCAGGAGGCAGTGATGACACACGCCTTCAATTCCGGCACTAGGTGGACAGAGGCAGGTGGATTTCTGAGTTCGAGGCCAGCTTGGTCTACAGAGTGAATTCCAGGACAGTCAGGGTTACACAGAGAAACCCTATCTCAAAAAACAAAACAAACAAACAAATAAAAAATTGATGTGCAAGAAACTAGAAATTTACTGGAAATACTCAAACATTGTAGGTAAACCTTCACTCCAAGTACTTGGGAGACTGAGACAGAAGGATTTCCTAAGATCTGGGTTAAAAAGGAAGGAAGGGAGGGAGGGAGGGAAGGAAGAAGGGAGGGAGGGAAGGTGGGAGGGAGGGGAGGTGGGAGGGAGGGAAGGTGGGAGGGAGGGAAGGTGGGAGGGAGGGAGAGAGGGAGGGAAGAGAAACAAAGGAAAACTTGGTGGGGCATGGTAGCTCATGTCTTTGATCCCAGCTTGCTGCTATGATTTTGAACCAAGCTGATCTATATAGCAAGTTTCAAACCAGCCAGATAAGGATCAGGGAGTCCAGAAGAGCCTATGCCCGTGAGATGAAAAGCCAGGAAGAATCCTGAATCCACTAAGTGTGTTTATGGCAGGACTGTAAGAGGAATCCCATCGGAAGGTAGTCTATGGGGATGACAGTGTTGGTTCTCCACCATGCCGGCAGCAGGCAGCAGGGTGAGCACCGAGGTGCACAGACAGGCGCCAAGGGCAGCGGGTAGGGGTGCATTTTCCCAGCAGGCCATCTTAAAGAAAGATGCTAATATTCCAGTCATGCGGCCCCTTGGCTGTCCCTCAGAACCAATGTGCCGCTTTGACTTTTGCCTATTGTCCCCTTGGGTTCTGTTGACATCATTTTGCTTAGCAGTGTTGACCCAAGGTCTTGCTCATGCTAGGCAGCCACTCTATCAGTGAGCTGCAGCCCAAGCCTGTGTAGCCTCTGTAAATATTAAAATATTAATTAGGAGGAGAGAGAGAGAGAGAGAGAGAGAGAGAGAGAGAGAGCGCTCTGTGTATGTGAGTGCAGGTCTGTGGTGCCATAGCAAGATGTGGCAGTGGGAGGGTGCCCTGACCTTTCACCTTGTTGCGACAGGGCCCCTGGTGGCTTTATGCCAAGCCAGCTGGCCTTTAAGCTTCTAGAAATTCTCCTGTCCCCGCCTCCCATCTCACTGGAGATGCACAAGAACTACTGTGCTCAGCCGTAGATGGGTAGACAGGATTCAGATGCACCTCACCAAGCTCTTATCTGTTCCACATTTTATTTTTAAAATATTGTATTTGTATGTATGTGAATGTCCACATATATGTATGTGCACATGTGTGCTGGTCCCCAAGAAGACCGGAAGAGGGTATTGGGTTCAGTTGAAGCTGGAGTTACAGGCAGTTGTAAACCACCTGAGTTGATTGCTGGGGACAGACTTGGGTCCTCTGCAAGAGCAGTACATGCTCGTAACCACCCAGCCGTCCTCCCAGCCCCTATCTCCTGTCCTATGGCTGGCCTCTGCCATTGCCCTTCAAGGGGCACTGGGCGATGTGTACAGTCAGTACCCACAGACTCGTCTTTTCAGGGCATCCTTTCTGCAGGTTACCCAGCTGAGGAAAGTTTCCACTATCTGGACTGTGTCTTTGTCATTAGTGTTCAATATCTCTGGTGGCTGCCACGTCCCCAGCTCCTCCATCACACACAGTTGCAGTGAGAAGGGCAGAATCAGCTAGCAAGGATAGGGGAGAGTTCAGGTGCTGGTGCTGTCTGCTACACCCGGCTCCCTCCAGCTAGGAGCTCCCAGCTAGATTTGAACTCCAAGATAATGTGAAAAGAAAGAGGGGGATTCCCCAAAGACAGCAGCCAGGGATTCACACATATGTGAACACCTATTCTCTCTCTCTCTCTCTCTCTCTCTCTCTCTCTCTCTCTCTCTCTCTCTCTCTCTCTCTCTCCTCTCTCCTGTCTCTCTCTCTGTCTGACTCTCTCTCTCCTCTCTCTCTCTCTCTCTGACTCTCTCTCCTCTCTCTCTCCTCTCTCTCTCTCTCTCTCTCTCTCTCTCTCTCTCTCTCTCTCTCTCTCTCTCTGGCTCTCTCTCTCTTAGACAGGGTTCCTTTGTCTAGAACCAGCTCTATAGAGCAGGCTGGCCTCAGACTTACAGAGGTCCACTTGCCTCTGCCTCCGAGAGCTGGGATTACAGGTGTGCCGCCACCCCAGGCTGAAAGCCTGCCCTTGAGTAGCTCCTCTTCCCAGCTCCTCAGCTCCTTTCTGCCTGATCCATCAGGAAAGTTCCCACCAAAGCAGAGAGCATCATGGCTGGAGGGAGGGGCATAAGGAGGACCGGGGCCAAGCCAGGCCACCCAATAGTGCCTTGTAACCTACTAAAAGGAAAGCTATGGTGGCCTTGGCTTTGGGATTGGGACTCTGTGTCCCCAGACCTGTTAGTTCACTGCGCCGCTGCCACCTTGCAGGTGGAGAGAACCAAGCCCTAACTGAACGACAGCTGGGACAGGAGCATGCACAGGACATTCACCACTACTGCTCCTCCCAGCCCTCGAGAGATTAGCTGCCCCTGTGACCCTGCCAGGGTATTAAAGGCAAAGACTATTGCTATCCTTGCTTCTGATTCGACTTGACTTTTTTTTTTTTTTTTGTCTGTTTTTGATGCAAGATCTCACTCGGTACCTCAGGCTGTCCTGGAACCTACTATGTAGTCCAGGCTAGATTCTGACTCACAGTGGTCCTCCTGCTTCAGCAATCCATGTGCTGAGATACAGATGTAAGTCACCACACTCGGCGAAGAGGAGCCCTGACAAGCCCGTGTGTGTTTTAGGGCCTGGAGAGCTGGCCCCGCAGTTAAACTAACCTGCTTCCTAGCACCCACCCATGTTAGCTGGTTAGATCTGCCTGCCCGTCACCCCAGCTCCAAGGGCATCGGAGGCCTCTGGTCTCTTTAGGCACATGAACTCATGGGCACATACACACAGACACATCCATAGATGCATAATTCAAAATAATAAAAATAAAACTTTAAGCCACATATAATTAGGAGGCAGAGGCAGGTGAGTCGGAGGTGAGCCTGTTCTATAGAGTGAGTTCTAAAATAGCCAGGGCTATGTAGAGAGACCCTGTCTCAACAAACAAAACAAAACAAAAAACATTAAAAACTTTAAAAACAGAAAAGTCCAAACACTGGCCAATGGCCCTATAATTCTAGCAGTTGGGAAGCTGAGGTAAAAAAAAAAAAAAAATCACAAGTTTGAGGCCTACACCTTCGGCTACCAGAGTGGAAGTTTCTGATAATAAAAAAGAAAATTTCTAGCTGGGAGTGGTGGCGCATGCCTGTAGTCCCAGCACTTGGGAGGCAGAGGCGGGCGGATTTCTGAGTTCGAGGCCAGCCTGGTCTACAGAGTGAGTTCCAGGACAGCCAGGACTACACAGAGGAACCCTGTCTCAAAAAACCAAAAAAAAAAAAAAAAAGAAAAGAAAGAAAGAAAGAAAAGAAAAGAAAAGAAAAGAAAAGAAAAGAAAAGAAAAGAAAAGAAAAGAAAAGAAAAGAAAAGAAATTTTCTGACAAGGAAAGAAGAAAAGATGAGGGAAGGAGAGAGGAGCAGAGAAGAAAGGAGGGACAGCCTGGTGCAATGATGTCACTCAGGCAGGAAAGCCAGCTTCTGCCAACTTTTGGAAAGGAAACTTTGAAGGCTCACAGAAACTGCCTTCAAGCCAGGTGTCTACAAGGGGTTTTAAGTGACTAACTGAGGGATGTGGAGAGTGACGGCCATGAAATGGAAACAAAAAAGAATGAAGAGTCCTAGCAGGCCAGAGGCCCGCCCTCCCCAAAGCCTTCTGAGCACGGAGCCCCTGCTCCCTCCGATAGCTATGGTTCTAGCACACATACACTTTCAGGAGAACTTTTAACCTACCTTGTTATTTGTCCAGCCCTACCCAAGCAAGAGCTGGGCCTTGTGTCCCTTTGTATTCGGTAAATACTAAGTGTTCAATAAGATTAACCAGGCAGAAGACCAAGTGGTTGGGTAGGTGGTAAATACATAGGTGATCAATAGACAGATAGATGATAGATAGATAGATAGATAGATAGATAGATAGATGATAGATAGATAGATAGATAGATAGATAGAATCAGTGGGATGTGAGTGTGTGTGTGTGTGT